>JAWWEW010000112.1:2005341-2116457 GCA_035583185.1 Anabacerthia variegaticeps | reverse complement strand
CCCGTGTCCCCCCACTCTGATCCCCGTGTACCCCTGCTCTGATCCCCCTGCTCTCATCCTTGTCCCCCCGCTCTGATCCCCCCGCTCTGACCCCCGTGTCCCCCCGCTCTGATCGGTGTCCCCGGGTTAGGACGGAGCGGGACGCGACCAGCTGGTCCAAGAGGAAGCTGAAGGAGGTGCTGGAGGGGCTGGTGGTGGAGGGCGAGGCCGGGCGGTGCGAGATCGGCGACCTCAAGCACGTGGAGGGCGAGGCGTCCTGCAACAGCCGCAAAGGGAAGCTCATCTTCTTCTACGAGTGGAACCTGCGGCTCAGCTGGAAAGGTGGGGCAGGGCGGGCACCCCGGGCATGCCGTGGGCATCGGGGGGCATCCCCCTGGCACGGTGCGGGTGTCCCCCGAGCTGGGGGAGCCACGTGGGACCGAGCTGTGGAAATGCGGGGTTTTAAGTGACCTTGAAACCCGAGCTCGGCGCTTTCCCCCTTCTGGTTTCCCAGCACGGCGTGGCTCGTTTGGCCTCGCAGGGAGTACAATCCGTGCCCCGCATGTTGGTCACGGCTCTGTTGCTCGGGTTGTGTCCAGAACACAGCGGCGTGCTCCCTGCAGGTGGGCACAGCAAGCTGGCAGGGTGATATCGCAGGTATTCCCAGAAATTCACTGGAGCTTGCATGAGTTACAGGAGGGCAATACTCTTTAGTGGGAAATAAGGAAGCTGGGAAGAATTCTTGGTTCTTTGGGATGCTGCAGACGGTGCCTGTGCGTTTTTGTTGTGCTGTACCCATTCGGAACCCCAGCTCCTGGAGGTTTGTCCTCCACTGTGCGTGTGCCATGACAAGATCAGCTTGTGGGGATACCAGGGAATTCCTTCCCTTGATTGTAAATTGTGGACTGCCCCTTGCACTGGAGGAAGAAGCGGGAGGAGCTGTGGGAAGCACCTGCAGGGGAGATTTTCCCTGGATATTTGTAATGCCAAGACAGGCTATTCCTCCCCAAAACACTGTCAGTGTTTGTCAGGCCTTGTGTGTTGCTGTAGGAGGTTTGGCCGACCAGAACAGATGTGAAATTGAAGTCTGTTCCACAGTGAGAGGGCACTTTAAAAAGTACCGTCGGTTGTTTATTTTTGATCGTTTTAAATGTTCCAAGTGTGTGACAAACTAGGAACATACTTAGAGCTGTGATGTAAATGTTAACAGAGAGGAAGGCAAACATTACCCTGTCCTGCAGTTTGTGTCAGTGCAGTTAAAACAATTGCAGTCAGCTTTTTGACCTTTTTAAGCCAAGCTAAAATCACCTCAAGCTTTGAACACAGGTTAGTTTGTTGCCTTTATTTCAGTGTATAAAGTTGAAAAGTAGGCTGACAATATTTTGTTTGTATTTCTATGCAGATTCTCCTCTGCGAGGTCTTTGTGCTGCTCAGTGTTTATACACAGCTCTGGCCTGGGTTGGATTCTCTGCTCAGTCAGTGCTGTCCTGAGTGCATCTTGTCTTGGAGAGTTTAGTTTGAAAGCTAAAAACTAACTCAGTTGATTTTTTTGTCCTACAAGGGAAATTGTTTAGGGAAAGCCTAAAAAAACAGGTGCTGATGTTTTGGGGTTTTTTTTCCAGATTTGGTAGCCAGCATGTTGTGTCTTTTGAGAGCTCTGAATGAGGAGTGAGGGTTCAGACTGAACTGCTGAAAGCACTAATTGCTATAATTAGTTCCTTCTGTTAGGCTGGGATAACTGGGACTTCCGAGCTCTGATTAAAATGTGGCTGTGTAAGGACAAATGATAGAAATCCTGAGATGTGCAGCTGGTTTGGAAAGTCAGTGTTGGAAGAATTGTGCTTTGCAATTTAGATTGGGGAGACACAGAGTGAGGAACTGAGGGCACTTAATGGCACTAAAACTGAGCAAAATGGCTGTTCTCTCATTTGTTAGAAGATGTAATGAGGATTTTAATGCGTTATTCTGCATGGTGATGGGAGCTTTATGAAAACATGTTTGTCCTTTTAAAGCAGATATTTCAATAGTGGGTCTTTCTGAGACGTGTTTATTAGTGTTCTAAAATACTGGATTGGCAGGAAGCAAAAAGTAATGTATTCTTAGGCCTGTTATTGAGGTCCCATGGGGTTCCAACAAATACTTTGATTGTTTGATAAGAAGGAAGTAAAGTTTTGTTTACATTACAGTGGTGTTAAAAATGCAGAGCTGCACCAACGTTCTGCCCACGTCACCTTGACCAGCCAGCCCTGGTTGTTCCCTCACTGGACTTTGCTGCCCAGCACAGGCACAGCAGCTGTGGCATTTGTGAGTAGTTTGGGAGTTGTGAAAGTTGTCGATGGGATTAGGTGAGCGGGTAGAAGTCAGGTCTGTGTTCTGAGGAGCAAAACTTCTCCCTGCTTGCTTGCACTTCCTTTGTGGGAGAGCAGCCAGCAATGAGCTTGGCTTTGGTGTCTGCAGGGACAGCCTCCTGTGCTGATCCTGGTGCTGGCAGAGAGCAGGGAAGAGCACACTGAGAAGGCTGTGAGGGTGTGATTTGTGGTGGGCCCAGAAGTGTTTTAAGGCTGAAACTGAACTATGCACATGGCTTTTACTGGAGCTGCCAGGTTCTCCTGGGACACTGTGAGAGAGCTTGTCCAGCTGAGCCTTTCCCTGCGTGGATGTGGCTTCTCATGGATTAACAGACTTGTGCATATTGTGCAACCCTTCATTGCCTCAGATCCCCACTGGGGAGGCACCTTTGCCCTTTTGTGTTGCCAACAGTCCTTGCCAAGAAACACCTGAGCATTTGTTTGTGCCTTCTGTGATCTCACCGTGCAGCACGTGTGGTTCTGTCCCTGCAGTGCCCCGGGAGCACGTGGCAGTGGTGACAAGTAATGGCAGTGATAGTAAGTAGGGCTGGATGGAGCTGGCTCCTGTGTGGGTGAGAGAATCCCCAAACCCACTGCATTTCCCTCAGGGTAATTCCCCTCCTGCAGTCACACTCAGCACTGGGTTGGGGTTGTGTTTGGAGTTTTGCCACTGGACTGATGGAGCTGTTGGGTTGTGTATGTTTTAACACTGCTCTGACAGACCTGCACGTTGCTGCTGTTCCTTCCTAAAGGGATTTTCTTGTGATCTGAACAGGGAGTTAATTTAAGTAACAAAGTGCTTTTGCAAGGCAAACAGGGGTGAGTCTTCAGTGGAATGGAAAGGTGTCAGCCCTGGAATGGAGCCTTTTCAGAGCCAGGCAGACAGGGTGCACATCCCAGGGCAGGTCCAGCTGGTGGAGCTGTGTAGGTGAGCCCCTTTGGATGCACATCCCATGCTGGGAAAGCACTGCAACACCTCTGACACCTCGGGCTGCTCTGCAGTGCCTTTCAGTAATCAGCCTCCAGGCAGCTCCCTTCAGCAATGCTTTTGCACAGCTCATTTCCAAGCATAAACGTCTTGCTATGGGGGAAATAGTTTTTAATAATGCATTTAAGAATTCGTTATGTTAATACAGGTACAGTGAAAGAGTCTGGTGAGAAACATAAGGGATCTGTTGAAATTCCTAACCTGTCAGAAGAAAATGAGGTAGATGATACAGAGGTAGGTGTGAAATACTGGTATGGCTGTATAGGTTCAGAATTCTTATATAAAGCATTAATCAACATGCAGGCATCATATTTTGATTTGCCTTGTCATTAAGCGGGATAATTACACGTGGATAGTTTATTTCATGTTTTTGTTTATTATACCTGGAATAATGACTTGTCTCTGCTCTCAAATTTACCTATGAGGAATGTGCACAATTTGCTTTGCTAATTACTGTTTGTGACAATATATTAACTACAAATTGGAGAAGAACTCTGCTTGTAGTCTTAAAAAATCCCCAAAAAATCAACCCAACAAACCACCCCCAAGCCCTAAGAATTTAAGGGATCTCCCTGTTGGTTGTAGAGCAGTTGGTGCTGTGGCTTCCACAGATTCCTCAGCTGAGTAGTAGCAACTCTTGTCTGTACTTGATGAACCAGGCTAAGTGGAAATTTTACATTTATTTAAGACAAAACCCAGGAAGACTTATTTTTAGCAAAGGTCAGCTGACCCAAGAGGATAATGAACGTGAAATTGCAGCTGTCCTGAGCATAGTAAGCAAAGCCCAAATGCTTTCCTTTGTTGCCAGAACCCAAAAGGCTCATGAGCAGGTGTCTCTTAGATCTTGTCACTTTTCTGTTTCTAGATAAATGTTAGCAAAAAGAAGGGGGAAGGTGACATTCTGAAGGACCTGATGAGAACGGAAGGAACCACAAAAGTCAGAGAGGCCTTGCGAGATTATCTAAAAGCACTTAAAACAGGTAAATGAAAACAGCATGTTTTGTTCCTGGGTGGGCATCTCTCCAGAACAGGTTGGTCATACATTGACAAGTCCTTGGGTCTGTATCGTTTGGATTGTTATTTTGATTATTGTTTTGATTTTTAGTCCCTTTGTAATGAAAATATGTGGGTATGGTGGGGAAACTGGGCTGGCATTGTGTGTCCTGCAGAGCTTTGGTGATCTCTGCTGTGTAGCTGGATGTCAGAGTGATGGTACAGCTCAATTTGCCACTGAAAAGAGCTTTTCTTCCTTGCAGAGTTTACCTTGGGAATGATTCTGCCAACAAAAGCTCCTGTAGGTCAGGAGCTGAGCACGGAGCACAAACCAAGTGCGAACACCACGCAAGTATGTTGGCTTTAGTTGTTTTCACTGACTTGAGCGACTCCTGATTAATACTACTGTTAAATAGGGACAGAAATATTGTTGTGCAGCTACCATGTATTCCCAGCACTGCTGTGTGTCAGAATGTGCAGGTAAAACAGTCCTGCCATGCCACAGCTTCCAAGATCCTGCACTCATTCATGTGCCTGTTTTTGCTTTCCAGGATTCTGTTTCAACACAGTCTCTGGATATCGTTGGAGTAAAAATTCCAACAGTGAGGATATTTATGAGGGAAATGTTCAACTCTCCAGCCGATGAACTTTACAGCATCTTCACAACAAAGGAGGTAAGTGATACTTTCAGTAGGCATTACTCTTAATGTGGATACTAATCTAGCTGAATAGTTGTGTAAGTTATAAATGTATCACTCTCATAGTGTCAAGTACAGATTCCACTTTCACCTTTTCAATGTTGATTAGGGTGCCTTAGACCTTTTTTTCCCATTTGTTACCTTAGCAGGAAGAAAATCCAACTAAGCAAAGGGAAGCTGCATGGTTATGTATTTTATGTGCAGCTCAATCACAATCCCCTTTACCATGTGAGGAAAGCTCTGCTGTTTGTAGGTCTGTGTTAGGCAGGAGCCTGAAGGGCTCAGCAGTGGCACTGCTGTTACCCACAGCCTGCAGGTTAATTATGGTAATTACTGGAGGTGATACTGTTGCTTGTAGGGTATGAAATATAAATTCATTAATTTGTGGTTTGTGTCCTTCATAGGAGTCTGGGCTGGTATTGGAGAACTTTCAATGACAGTCCCAGCAGTACCCTGGGGAAACAGGAGCTGCTGCTCCATTTCCCTCATCTGCCAGTCTAGGAATAGCCAGTCCTGTGTGTGCTGTGGCCATGCCCCTTGCAGGTGACCAGTCTGTCCTGGGCTGGTGGCCCCTGCAGCTTTCTCAGGGTTTATGTTCTCATTCTGTCACCTCACCAGCCCCTGCCACTCCCCAGCTCTCAGTGCAGGGGGTGTAAAATCAAAAGCCTGGCGAGTCTTGAGTATATCACAGTTGAGTTTTAACTTCTTCAGCAAACCTCTCTTCCCTCCCAGTATTTTGATGTGTGTGTTCTTTTGTTTGCCAGTTGGTACAGAAGTTTTCCAAGTGCCCAGCTGTGATTGAAGCAGAGAAAGGAGGCAGACTCCAGATGTTTGAGGGCTGTGTCAGCGGGGAATACACAGAACTGGTAAAAAGCTCCTCCTTTGCACTTGAAAAATGGGGGAGGAGAGTGTTATCTCCTTGTCTGAAATTCAAAAATAGTGTAAATTTGTGACCTTTCAGCTTCCCTATTGCATAGTGTAGTTCCTCTATTTCAAAGCCAAACAGTTGCTGTTAATTTGTGTGGTTTTAATTCCCCAGAAAAGAGCAGGCACTGCCCACACCTTAGTGCCTGCACACTCCCTTTTAACTGGGAGGGAGAAAGCAGGTTTAAGGTTTATCTCCTGTATTCATTCTTCTTTTAACTGCAGAAAGGATTTTTGCTCAGCTCAGGACAGACTGTTAGCTGTTGTGGAAGCAGAGGGAAGTCACTTACATGGATGAGCCTTTACTGATAGCTCAGGATCTGTGGAGGTGAAACAGTGCAAATGCAAACTGTGTTTGGGCAGCAGTGCCTCCCTGTGCACTCAGGCAGGCTGGGCTGTGGGACAGTCACAGCACTGGCACATTTCAGGTGCTGGTGCCCGTTTCAAGGTGTGCCAGAAAATCAGTGGTTTCTGTGCAGTAGCTGATGAGCCCTGAGCTGTTCCCACAGCCAGAAGAGAACAGTGCAATGCAGCAAGCAGAGAGCTCCACGAGAACACTTTATTTCAAACCCCAAGCCATGGTTCCATGCATGTGTCTAATACTCCACCCTCTCTTGGTTTTCAGGGGACAATTAGCACTGCATAGTCCAAGTGGGAATTCCCTCCAGTGCTAACTGGAGAACGTTCTTCTCTTCCCCCAGGTCCCAAGCCAAAGAATTGTGCTGAAGTGGCGGTGTAGGAGTTGGCCTGACGGTGAGTCCTGGGGAGGAGCTCTCCGAGGAGAGGCCTCCGTGGCAGGGACAGCACTGCTGGTCCGGGTGCTGGGAGAGCAGCCTGCTGTCCAGAGGAACTCAGCAACACCAACTGCAGGTCTTGAAAGCAGCTTGCACTGCAATGTGGTCTTTTCTTCCTTCAGAACATTACGCTACAGTTGCCTTGACCTTCGAGGCGGCGGCGGCGCAGACGGAGCTGCAGCTGGAATGCAAGGGAGTGCCCGTCTCTGCCGAGGAGAGCACCAGGCAATGCTGGAAGAAGCAATATTTTGAAGAAATACACGTTTTACTGCAGCAAGCCAAAGACAGCATGCAATGAGAACAGCACTGTAGTTTTGTTAGGGCATTACTTTTTATACTTTGTTAACATTTGGTTTTCTAAAGGAAAAAAAAAAATAATTTATTTGTGGGAAGAATAAAGACCCACTTCTATGATACTGTATATAATTTAAGCATTATTTATGGATTTTTAGTGAACGAGGAGCAAGGCAGACCATGGATCTAAACAGCTTTGCTTGGGGAGACTGATCTCTTCTGCTTGGCTGCAGCTTCAGAGCTAAGGATGATGCAGCTGCAGGCAGGACTGTGGTAGGACACCCTTCACCCTTCCCAGCAGAGCCAGGTGAGCTACACCAAGCAATAGGAGGCCTTTCCAGCTCCTTAATACTCAGTGCCTCCAGTGGCAAAAGGACATTCCTGCAGGAGATGGTTCCCAGCAGAGGTGAGCCCAAAGGGGTTAGAGAACTGCTCATCCATTACATCGTTCAAGAAATGGGGAGTATCATTTACAGCCTCTTTATTAGATTGTTTCAACTGCAGACAGATTTTGTTTCTAGCTGCAGTTTTAGGGAAAGATAATTAACAGCGTCATGTAATTATTAAGTCTGCATGCACTGTGCTCCCTAATTATCGACCTCAGTGTGAAATCTACTTTGGAAGAACCAGCAGTAGTGCTTCTTGCAGTTCTGTAAACCTTCCACTTCAAGCATTTATGGCCCTCTGTAATTCTGTACCTCAAGGAAAACTGACAATTTTGGCAGGAGCAGAGCTGGGCTGCTGCAAGGAACAAACCACGGGGAGGTGAGCAAGGCTAATGCAGTTCTCAAATGCTTTATCAAAAGTGTACAAGTTAATTACGCACTTTGAAACAAACAGACCACAAAAGGGCTGCCTTTGGAAAACGTGCTTGGCTCAATAAAAGATGTGACTTTACAAGCAGTTGATTTTCTCCATGAACTGGGCCTGCTCTGCTAAATAAGTTAAGTCCTTAAAATTTTGAATTTAGCGGTAAATTGGGAATTTAGCGGGCCCCTTCCCCGCCACCCCCTCCCTCCTCCATGGGCTGCAGGTGTGCTGCTCCAGGCCCCAGGACAGGCTAGCCCTGCCAGTGTGAGCCCAGGGAGGGCCTGCCAGTGACAAGGACAAACCCCTCCCAGTGCCAGCACAGGGGCACACACTGGGCAGCCAGGGCTGTACTGGGTGGGGTTCAGCCTCTTGAGAGGTGTCATACCTTACCATCTTCCTGTTCCTGAATGGCCCAAATTCAGTTACCCTTTCTGATCAATATTCAAGGGAAAGAAGCCTGGCATTTTAGGGTGTTGGTTGACAAAGTGCGAGGAAGGCCAGGAGGAACAGCCCCAGTGCCCCTCCTTGGCTCCTCACGAGGGGTGAGTGCCTGCAGAGCTGGGGACATGCCCAAGCTCTCTGCACACCGAGGTCCTGCCTTACCTCGTGGTGCTGCCCAGTGGGCAGAGAGAGCTGCACACCCACAGGCACGGGCTGTCCTTGCAGGCTGCAGAAAGGACAGTTTCCCTTGGCTTCACCAGCATTCCTGTGTTCTTCCCATCACTGCTGTGCTGGAATGTGGCTGCCATTACTGTGGTACCGCCAAATGTTCCATTTCTGCACAGATCTGTCTTGGAATAGAAAAAAAGTCAGGGAAACGTGAATTTTAATTGCAGCAGGTGCCCTTCAGGAGGATTTCCAGCACTGTCAGCCAGGCAGAGCAGAAAGGGGCACACCAATTCATTCTGAAATCAGGGATAAAATTTCTCTGAGACTCTGCAGTAAAAAGCAAAAACTGTGAAATGACTGGTTAGCTGAGAAAGCCCAAGGGAAAAATAATTCCAGGGGAAAGACATGATTTGTAAGATTATGGCCAAAAATCAGTACAGTTTGAGTCCCAGAGAGCAGAGGCTGCCTATGCAGGGAGAAGGCATTTAAAAGCTTCATTTTGAAAGGGTTAAATGGGAGGTGGAACTTCCAGAAGGAAAGAAATAATAATTAAATGAGAGATGGGATAAAGCCTGGAAGAAAATGAAATCTTTAAGAGACTAAGGAAGCCAGTTAAAGATTAAAGGGTTTAGGGTTAAAGGGTTTTCAAAGGCAGGCATTCTTGAAGGCAAAGAAATGAGAAAACTGATCTGAATTTAAAGAGGAATAAATACTGTGGAAGAAATAATGGCTTACAGAGCATGCCAAATGAGGGGAACAGAGGATAAACAGCTGGAAACAGGATGTGGAAAAACAGAGCTACAGGTACTGCTTACTTTTGTTCAAAAATAAGGGAAAAAATTCTCAGTAAAAACTGGGGGACTCTTCCAGGGAAGAGCAGTAAGAATAATCACACTGTGGTAATCTGGGCACAATTAACAGTGCAGTATTTGTGCATCCCCTAAGACATAATTATTAAATACTGTTTGTGGTTGGTCTACTTCAAAAAGAGGTAAAAACCATCCCCAAAGACAGACTCCCCCTCTAGTTCCAATTACAGTGTGACCTCATCCTGCAGGAGAAGATAAAGCCAAAGGGCAAGAGCTGGAAGCTGAGGTCAGACAACTTACCAATAGTATTGATAAGGGTAATTAATTAACTGAAACTGCTCACCAAAGGGTTGCAAGGGCTGCTGCAGCTCCAAGATTTTTAGATCCACTGGCAAATAACTTCTTAAGGGCAGCTGGACCCAACCACAGATCAGCTGGCCTGGCCCAAGTGCCAGAAGAATCCTGATGGCAGAAGGTTGGACCAGAAGCTGTTGATCTCTCTCAATCACAACCTGTGGAGAAGCTGATCAGAAAGGGTAATAAAATTATTCCTAAAGAGAGCAAAAACATAATTACTTCATGTCTCATTAACAGAGGAGACCAACTTAAGCACTCACCAGCATCAGCAGTGTCTGTACACAGAAAAGTAACAGTTCTAAATAAAAGGGAATATAAAGTGTGAACTTCAAAGACAAAAATGATTAATTCCAGAAGGTTAAAAACAGAGCAAGAATCTGTAAGAGAGAATCAAGGAGAAGGAAATGACAGCAAACTGCAGTCAATGGTAGATGGTGTGAAAGAATTCAGAAGAATAAAGCCCAAAATAGATACAGTATGAAGACAATAGAAAAACAAATGAGCTAAGCAACTGGAAAATGAAGCTGAACGTGGAGTTTAATTGGATATTAAAACCAGCAAAACTGACAGGCCAAAAGGTCACACAGGAAATGGATATTGCTCAGGAGTACCAGGAGGAAACGTGAGGGGAAGGAGGATCAAGTGATTCCAGCATTTCAGGGCTGCAGCAGCTGTCAGAACTGAGGGAGCACAGCCAGACAGGGGGGAAAGAAAGGCAGTCTGCAAACAGTGCAGGAGAAAAGTGATACAGCACAGGTTAAAATGGAGGCAAGGAGATACCAAAGTGCACTTCATGTTCCACCACAAGCAGCAGTCCCGTCCTGTGGGAGCAAACAGCCCAGCCCCAGGACTGACATCAGTTCTCCCCACGTGCCCATCACTGCTCGCTGCTGCTCTTTCACTTACTTGGCTGAGAAATCCACAGACTGAAGCAACATATTATAAACAAATGAAAAGTCATCACAATCAGTTTAATGAAGTGCACAGAATAGCAATTGATCATGTCAATAAAAATAAAACAATTAATTTTACATCAAGTGTGCTTTATTTCCTCCACAGGTATTCTGTTAAATAAAGCACCATATATATACTGCCAGGCCACAGCTAAAGAGGATTCTTTACAGAATCAAATTTCTTGTGGTTGTTTAGTATACAAGTAAACTTAATTTTGATAATAAGAACCACAGCGATCTGAGGCAATCTGCCTCGATTATAAGGTACAAAACTGGCACAGAGGACACCATATTATACACAGTAAAAATGCCATAAGTTTAAATTACATCATACAGGGCCACGAGGCCCTGTCTCCCAGACAGCCATATTAAATGAAAGCCACTACAGTGAACTCTTAATTACATAAAACATAGCCATTATCTGATTGCCCTTTAAGAAAGTGTACGGTAGATGCAAAATAAAACAAAACTTTAAAAAAAAAAAAAAAAAAATAAAACTTGAGTTCTGCCTGACCAAGAAGTAAGCATATAAATCTATCTTGCCATTCAAGCAGAGAGCACTGGACAAACTGAAGCACAGAACAGAAATAAGCAAAACTTATACAAACAGCATTTTTTTGGGGGGGTGAGGGGGAAGGAGGATTTTAAAAAAAAAAAAAAAAAAAAAGACTTAAAAGCAGACATGCTCCATCTAATGTCAAGAAGCAGCTTGGTTTCCTTTGCCGGATATCCGTGTGACCACGTGAATCGTAGACTCAATGGTCCTGCACAGGATGTCTAAAATGTCATGCTGCTGCATGTGACTAAAAAGTCCTCTGGAATGGCCACAGCTGATGGATAAACTCGTGTCGGGGTCCTGGGACGGTAAGGCTTGGCCATCGCAGCCCCTCAGCTCGGCGAGGTCGGATAAAACGGCCGAGATGGACGTGGAAGGGAACTCCGAGTCCTCCTCGGCTCCCCCGGGATCCTTGCAAGGCTGCAGGTCCTTGAACTCTTTGCACTCTTCGAATTTGCCGCCCCCGGGCTGCTCCTCCGTGTGCTGCGCCCGCGTGGCCAACATTATGTCTTCTGAAAACGAAGAAGGGCCTTCCATTCTGTACTCCTTGACAGAACTGCTCTCGGGGGACGGAGGGTCTTGCTCCGTGCCCGGATCGATGATGGAGGAGTCCCGGGTCTCGTTGTCCGAGGTGCTGGTGGGGGTCAGAGCCTCCCTGGGCTCGGCTTTGATGTCGCTGATACAGCTGTCCACAGTGTGCTCCTCGTCGCTGCTGACCCGCCGCCGCTTCACAGGCGTCACTCCTTCATCGTCTGCAAGGCACAGGGAACACGCTCAGGGAAAGGGCCCTCCTGCCACACCTCCCCACCTTACAATAGACACTTCTCTCCTGACAGAAAACTCATGAGTTTTAGCTCTGCAATAAAATGGCATTTCCTGGGCAGTGTTGGGGACTGGAGCCAAGGAATGGCCCACCCTGCAGGGAGAGAATAACGTGTTAACGCTAACTTTATAACCATTACACGAGGCAAACCTTTAGTTTTTCTTTCTTTGGCTTCTTGCTCTTGTAATGAGTTCCTCTGTTGCTGACAAGCTCTACATTTGTTTAAAAGCTCTTGTAAAGTTGGGATCAGGGCTGAGTTGAGCTGTTTGGGAGTGTGCACTGAAAGCAGCAAGGCAAGTGCTCGGAGGTCCTGGAAACAGAGAAGTAATAAACTTAACAAGCTTATTTCAAACTGGCCTTGGCTTAACCCTGTGCAGGGAGCTCTGGCAATAAAGAGGTGCTTCAGCATGTTCTGAGCAGCCAAAAGATCGAATCCCAAATCTATCTGCCCTACTGAAAGGTCCCACTCCCTGCTATCTGCTGGCCTTCATGCAGATCTGTCCTAAGAGGAAATCCTGCTGGGTTAGGACACTTCTACCACCACATTTGTTGCACTTGGCCCCCCCAGTAAGGCTGGCACTGCCAGGGTCCCCTGCCCACCCTTAACCAGGAGCTGGCACAGGGCACTGAGGAGTTCCTGCAGGAATAAGCTGCCTCCTAAAAGGTACCAGAACAACTCAGGGAAGACTCACCCCATTTAAAGTAGAGCTTGCTTTGGAAATTTCAACCCTCTGGTTGCTGAAGTCGGATTCTAGGCTTTGATACTGATTTATTAGATTTGTTATTAGAGTATTGATTAAGTTGGCACAGTTCGCTTCAGAAAACACCTGCCCTTGCACCTGTGAAAAGAAGGTATTCTTTAAAAACCACAAAAGATTGGAACTGTGAAACAGTCTCCCGAAATGAACCAGCATCAACAGCATTATTCCTTGGAATTACCACCAAAAGAGAACATACCTTGAGAAGAAAATGGGTCAGAAAGGTGTACACAATGTTGTTGTTAAGAAAGGTCCTTTCGTCCATCAGAATACATTTGATATATTCTGCAAACACTGGATCTTCACAGAGGAGCTTTACACAGTTCTTGGACATGGCAGACTGGCAAAGGGAGAGAAGATGGAAAGTCACTCCTGGAAGTGCAGGCCAGGCCCACAGAAACACAGCTCAGCTCTAGGAGGCGTCAGCAAATGGGACAAATCAACTCCTGCCAATTCTTACAGCACTTTTTCCTGGGAGGAAGAAGAATTTTCTTCCCTGGTAAGGCCAGTTTAATCCCATCAGCATGTATGGGTGGAGATGGTGCCTCCCAAAGAGATCTCCCAATTTTAATTTCATCATCCCAGTGTTTGTGCTACATAGAAAGCTGGAATTCCACGGGGCAGGATGAGGTGGTTTCTGCACACCCACCATCCCACCAGTGCTCCCGTGGGCAGTTGCTGTGCTAAATTTTTGCAGGCTGATCTGGGAGAAAATACACTATATCCCAGATTTTGGCACTTGAGTTATCAGGTGTATCAGAGGTGTTGGATTAAACAACATCCACTAGTTACAATTCCTGGGTTCATCCCCGTTCCTCATCCCTTGTCTTTTGCCTGTATTTCCACTCTCCTGGTTCTCCAAGTGACTCTTACCTGAGTCTGACAAAGCTCAGTCCAGAGTTTGGGGAACAGCGCAAGATGAAGTGGCAAACCTTCATAAGCAACCAGAACACCTGGAATGGCACAAGGAAACAAGTCAGTGGGGGAGAATTCTGTGGGAGACAGGGCAATTCCCCAAAAAAGCAGTGCCAAGGTGCTGCACCGTTTTCTAGGATGACATTCCTTGTGGTCAGAAACCCCCAGTCTGTGAAGTGTGTACAGCCCACGTAATAAAACACACAGTGGGTGGTGATTCAGGGGGTACAAGGACATTATTGGTGTGACACTGAGGTCTGTGCTCCTCAGGAACTGACCCCCGGGCCAGGGGGGAACACAAACCTTTAAATATTGTCAGTTAGCTGTCAGTGATGAGGTGCTGACCGTTCAGGATGTGATCCAAAGCCACTTAAACTGCCCAGCCAGCCTCAGCAGGCCCTGGATTAAGCTCTAAATGCACAAAAAGACTGAATTCTCACTGGTTGCCTCAGCTCCTTCCTGGAGAGGCCCAAAGTGTGCCAGTCACATGGGTAAGGCTGCACTACCTTATGCAGGCCTAACACTTTGTGGATAAAAATCATGTCCAAATGCAGTGAGTTTCACAAGCTCCGCTTTGCCCTAAAAATTCCGGATATAAACCTTAGTGGAGAAGCACTCAAAATTGCCACAGGAAAACAGCCCCTGGGCTGTTTCCCCTCGATACTCACTCATTTTAACTAAAGTCTCAGTAAACTTTTCACAGTTGATTGCAACTCGACACAGGAGGTGGATGAACTGGTGGTAGGAGAAGAAATAGTCCAGCAGCATCCGGTCGTAAACATCATCTTTGCCCTGAAGATTTAAGGGAGCTTCATTTAAACTCCAGAACAACAGGACAGCTCCCAGAGTTCTAAACATCCCCCTTCATGGCACTGCTCTCCCTGCCCTAAAATGTGGCACTGTGTACTACAGGAGAACCGTGGGAATTCTCCAGCAGCCTCCTCGCCCAGCTCTTGGCAAGCACCAGGAGGAGGGAATGGCAAAAATTCCCCACCAGGAAAATCTTACATTGGAGGGCTCTGAATCGGCCCTGAGAAAGTGCAAAGCTGTGCAAATACCACGTCTTGACGAGGACAAGAAAAGAATGCAGCAATTTTACATCACAGATATCTAACCACAAATACACTATGGCTTTTTAAAGCATAACCTGTCACTTGTGATCTGTACAATTCAGGATTTTCCTGAGACTGAGCTTCCCAAGGTTTCAAAGCAGAATTCTCAGGATGTCTCAAACAATAATATATGTATGCCAATATTTTAATATACTTTGGACATGTACACTTAAAATGGCATCAGCTTCTATAGAGCAGAGAGCCAAAAGGAAACCTCAAAAACTCAAGCAAACCAATGCAACCTTATACAAAGCAACTGAATGAAAACCAAGCATGCAGAACCACAGGGAAACGGCACTGTGGATGTGGCCATAGAGGTTTAAAAACTCTCTCCTTCCTAATGTATAGGAATTCAATATAAAGTGTAAGACGTGTCACGTAACATGACATCAGTTAAAGTCCAGATATTTACACGACGTAGTATCACATCTGTTACCTCTGCACACAGATGGGAAAACCCACCACAGAGAATTTCTGGCTCTCTCTGATTTTTTTCCGTTTTTTTTTTAACCACTTGGCTTACACAGTAGGTTTGATGGTGCACAAATAGACACAGCATCGTTGTGAAAGCTTTAAAAAAGAAGGGTTACTTACCCTACAGTAACCGAGCTTCTTCGAAATGTGTTGCCCACACAGATTCCCATCTACGTGCACATAGGCCCCCTGTGCAGGAGATTGGATTCTTTCTGAATAGCTGTGTCCACTGGGGCTGTGCCTGCACCCAGTGTGTCCTTGCGACCACTGTACCTGAGGGCACAAGGGGTATGGCGGCTTCAACCACCACTCAATTCCTTCCCCCGTAAGAATCCCCTGGGGCAGCACCTGCGAGCAGCACAGCGGGAGGAGCACAGAATCTGTGTGGACAAAGCATCCTGAAGAACCACGGTTACTGCACTGCAAGTAACCCGTTCTCCCGCTTCAAATGATTGTCCATACATATTCCTCTCAGGGTGGGATTCACCTCACCTGCCTCTGGCCACCTGAAATCCCAACTCCCCGCAGGCTCTGGAGAGGGAGACGGAGTCGCCTCGTCCAGAGGCGGGGCAGGAAGGAGGGGAACGATGTCCCTCCGGCCCAGGGAAGAGCAGGACGGGGCCCTTTCAGACAGGCCAAGTGAGGAGAGCTGAATCCCACCGTGGGACGTGGAGAATCGCTACGGAGCAGCCCCACCAAAAGTGGCATCCCAGCAGGAAGCCCACAGAAGGGAAAATGGGAAGTGAAAGACTGAAAGCCCTCTATGACACTGCAGGCACTGGAGTTTACCCAAACAGAGAGGAGATGACACCTCAGCCCCAGCTCTAGGGACTCTAATGGGACCTGCAGGATGTCCTTGGCTGGCTGGCAATAAACCTCAGCACTGTGTGAAACCCATCTGGACGGTCCCTCAATCTCCTCTAGAAATGCCACAGACAGATCAGGAAATAACCAAAATGTGTGCTACGGGCTTTTTTCCTAACACAAGGTCCAAAGCCTTGTCCTGTCTGGACCATGGAGCTGTGTGTCACCAGGGACAGGGGAATGGTGCTTCTGGAGTGCACAACTAGAATGGAGTATATGAGGACAACACATCTTGAAGAAGAATTATACTTTGCTTACAAAGAAAAGGTAAACGCATCGAGCTACTGGACTCTCAGAACACTTGTACAAAAATGGGCACACAGCAGAGGAACAGCTGCTTTTAGGACCACACTGTACGTACCTTGTTGGCTTCCACCATGGTAGGCAGGAGGCACATGTTGAGCTCGGGACGCGGAGGCCGAATATTGCTTTTCCCCCCTATTAATTTCAAATTTTCACGACATGGAAAATAAGGTCCAAGAGACACTGTAGTGTAAGTTCGGATAAAATAGGGATATATCAAAAAGGTCAATATTTGACATCAGCAAGGAACACGACAGAGTAATAATAGTGTAAGAGAACTTCAAAATACAATCACTGAAATACCTACTTGGGATATTACTGTGGTGGTATGTACAATGATTGTGCTGTAGAAATGGAACCAGAGTATGTAGGAAATCATGAGGACTTAAAAGTACAAGCTCCTTGAGGACATCTACAAACAAAAAGTTGTTTTTGCTATTACATATTGTTATTTCTTAACAGCAAACAGTTCAACTTAAGGCTCATGCATTTGCAAACTTCTCTTTTGCATCCCTTTTCCACACTCAGCTCCACTGTGAGGATCACCTGAGTGACACCCCTAGGTCAGTCCCAGTTCCCTTCACCTCTGCCACTGGGAGAACACCTGCTCAGTGGCAGACCAACCACCAGTGAGGGGTGTCAGCTTGGATAAAGGAGAAGCTCAGCAAAATTTACCCTCTCTGCTTCTTCTTGAACAGGTCTGAGGCCTGGAAAATGTCAACCAGCAGTAGTCAGGAGGACAGTGAGAAAATACTCAAAAGAGGGGAATGCACAGAAATCACACAGAAAAAGGTAATTTGGACACGGTTTTAGGCCTTTATCAGCAATCCATTGAAGAACATTAAAGAAGTCTAACCTAGGGAAAGCCTGGACCTTTCTGAAATAGCTCTGCTAATACAAAAGAGACACTCGTGTGTAATATCTGTGTCTACATTTTCAAGAGCAAATCCATTCTGTCCTAGAAGCTCTTCCAGCTCCACCTCCACTGTTCCAGCTTACAGCAGTGGATCAGAAAAACCACAGGAAAAGCTGTTGCTCAGATCCCCTTGATCCCCACGTTTCCTTCTGAGGGGAACGTGGGTTCATGTTTGGATTGCACTGTAAGATCGGGGCTCAGCCTCTAAACTCCCTGCCCCTCTGAGGAGTTACTCCCTGGATCAGGTGGCCAATTGAGTCCCTCAGTGACAGTGCCAGCTGCCTTTTTGTGCCTGGGGCAGTGGGAATGTCCCCTTCAGCCTGACACAACCACACCAGCAGCACGGATGGCCCGACAGTGTTCTCGGCACACTCCCGACCTGCAGCACTCGGGGCAGAGCACGGGCACTTCCACCCCACAGCAGGGACCTGGGCAGGACAGGGCCCTCCTGCCTGCAGGGACATGGGCAGGACTTACCAATGCAGGCGTTCCTAAGCTCGGGAGGGCTGTAGGAATTGAGCAGAGTGAGGAGCTTATGGGCAAATTCAATCCGCTCCTGCCACTGGATGAGAGCTTGTTTCACATCTGCAAGTGCAAACAGCACACTGCTTAGGGCACTGCTCCAAAGCACGTGAAAGAAAGCACAGAGTTCTACTGCTGGACAATCTCTCTGTCCTCTAACATCATTTCAATCCATCTAGGAATCCCTTACATCTCACTGCTATTAAATTTATGCCATTTAGTTTCACATTAACTCAGTAATAAGTAACAATCTAACATCTATTGATAACCATATATCCTACTGTACAGCAAGCTTGTAAACACAGATACAAACAAAAACATAAAGGGTTTGGGTGAGGAAAATTAACGAACAGACAACAGGCATAATCCTTGCAAGGGTTATAATCCAACCTTTTCTTTGCAAATACGGACGCGTTGACTTCAGAACCGAAAGGAAAATAGACAGAAGCTCTACCAGGTCTCCAGTCACATGGCAAGCTGTGGCCTCGTGGTACATCATGTGCAATGTGTTAAAGGACTGGGAAGAAAAGGTGCAAAAATTAACATGGCAAATTAACATAATTGTTAGTATTTCTCTTTTTATCCTACAGATCTGACAGTTATTTTATGCTCAAAAATACACAGTACTGGATACCTTCTCAAAGTTCTTAATTTGTTTTCAAGGTAAAAGTTTTGTAGTTGTGGCTCAAAATAATGACAGTTTCCACACCTTTATCTCCAACCCAGTAAAAACAAAGCACAATTTGAGAGCCAGTGTTTTTATATCCCTGTAATTGTGTGCCACCAGACAAGGGGATACAAGAGGTGCACAAAGCCAGACACGGGTTTGCGGATGTGGCGGAAAGAAAGGTAGGACTAAGACAGATGCCAGTCATTTTTCAAAATACTGCTCGAGGACATCTGCTGTATGATTGTACATCAGATGAATTACTTCTCCTTTTATAACTAAAATACCTTCTGGGCATTGGTGATTGATAGAAATATTGGGAAGGAAAAGCAACTCATTTCCGAGCTGCAAAAATTCCAGCCCAAGATGTTAGATATTTGATGTGCTGGGGGATTGGAAAGATAAAGAACAGTCACCTCATGCCCTGTAATGCAAAACTTGCCATGCCATTTCTGTACTTCAGTGAAGATTAAAGACATGGCCACTCCTAGGTGGGAAACTTTTTGGGATGTGACAACTCCTCGGAGCATTACTTGTCACCACCCAAAGCACTTCCAGCCAACAAGTGAAAATACAAGGCCAGGTAACGTCAAGCTCTAAAGTAACAGCAGTTTTAGCTCATTTCTAGCAATGTTTTACTAAGGGTCAATTTACTGCATATTACAGACTCTATAAACTTAATTACCCATTGTTGCTAGGGATCAGGGTTGAGTAAGCTGTTACACAAGTTCTTTTAGACATCTGTATAAATATACGTATCTCAGTCTGCTCATGTTTCATGTATGGATAATGCTACAGCTCAATTCCTCACCTTTCAGACCCTCTTTACTGACTTTAGGCATTTTCACAACAAAGAGCAGCAGATGTTCTTGGGTAATCAACTACAGTTAATTAATCAATAGCCCTACAAGTATAACAAGCTCCTGCAAACTCAGTTCTTGAACAGCACTGCAGTGTGTTCATTCTCATTTTTCTGACTGATCTTGTAATTGCATCACACAGAAAATACAACCTGGTGACGTTGAAGACGTCGGAGAACTCTTTATACAAGCCATATAAAAATGGGACTGGAATGAAGCTCAAAGCACCATCCAGTCCACCCATGTGCCCCAAGGCAGACTAAATCTCCTGGACAGATGTTTGCTCCAAGCCCTCCTGATGCCTTCCAGTTGTGCTGGCTGACCCCCCTGCACAGCCAATTCCCAAATCCCCAGTCAATCCCATTTCTGCACAGCCACAACCACCTCCAAGCCCCCATGGATTCTCCAGGTTAGGATCTCCCCCTGAACACACCACTCCACGCATGCCAAGAACGAACTGCATCTCAGTTTTACCCCTTCCCCAACACATCCAGCTTTTCCTTCTTCTTCCCCACGGGATCTCACACGTCCTTCCCGTGGTGCACTGCCAGTATATTTAATAACACGGGTTCTCATCCATCAGCTCCATAATGGAAGTGCTGAACAGCATCCAGGATAGGACACCCATCAGGACGTGGGGAGCTGCAGAGGGAACTGTGGAGGGGCAGGGGGGGCTTGGCATTCCAACTGTACCCATTGCAGAGCTGCACTGTTTCATTTTTTCCCTTTCTATTTTGAACCAACTCTGGTCTGGTCTCATGGACCAACTACCCATTTATAACTTGAATACACTAAATGTGCTCCAGAAATGCACTTTAGGTTTAGTTTCATGAGAAAAAAATGGAGTTTGTGTGTTCTCAGACCACTCCTCCGTGCAAAGAGAAGCACAAAAGATAAACTGCCTTGGGTTGGCCTCCAAGAAGTGTCAGAAATATTACTCCCAATTGCAGCTGAGCGTCCTTTAAGTCATTTCTGTGTTTTAACCTTTTGCCCTAACACTTTTTAACTTGTATCAGTTGTGTGACTGGCTCCCAGAATAAAGGCAATGACACCAGAAAAGCTTCATCAGCTCACTCCTCTCAGCATAATCTGCTGGTACATTTCCCTCTGTCCTGAGAAACAGGCAGTTTCCTCATCTTTTTACTGCTAGAGAAATCTTGTCAGAGACAACAGGGAAGTGCCCCTGGGAGATGTTTGTCATAATTAAATCACAAAGGACTTACCTCGGTCATCAGAATCAATCCTCTGTTGAACACAACAAGAAGTCTGTCTTCATCAGATTCTAGTAATATTCTGAAGGCACTAGGAAAAAAATCCAGCCATTGAGAACACTGAAAACTGCAGCCCATCTTTTCACAGTTCAAACACAAATGCTTACAAATGTTAAGGTCCTGCTCTATTTTGGAAAAAAAAGCACAGAAGAACAAAGAAACACCAGAAGAACATAATTTTATCTCTTAATTTTCCCCCCTTACTTTCTCATTTAAAAATGCCTCTGCTATCAACTTTCTTTATGTTACAGAAAGTGTTTTATAAACAACCTTTACAGAAGTATTTCCCAACTGATGTCTGCAAAAATGCTAACATCTGCAGAAATTAATTAATGTACTTCAAACGAGAGAGATTTATGCCTCTTAAATGGCACATTTAAAAAGGTTCAGTTAAGCCTATGTTTGGCCCTTTAAATGTATAAAGGCCTTTGTATCAGACTATTTAATGCTTACGGCAGAACAGAAAAGAATGAATTATGCTAATAAACACAAAACCAATCCCAAAGTGTTTGGCACAAGCTGGCTGTGCTCTGTGTGACCCCCTGGAACCCCTGCAGGTGACAGCTTGTGCTTTCCACAGGTGTTTCAGAGCATCAGCACTTTCCTTTCAAACCCCACACCATTTGGAGTTGTATGGGAATGTCCAAGCAAGAGTTTCAGGTGAACATCTAAGACTAGAAAGGAAAAGCTCTTTGAAGACATGATACAGCCAAACTCTGTCCCATAGGTAGGTACACTTCTGCCCCAAAATAATCACCAGCAGCAGCAGCAGCAGGAACTCGAGCTTTTCCCATGTAAGCAGGGCAGCTGAGGATGGAACTGCAGCTGAAATGCTGGATGGAGACAGTGCTGTACCTTATCAGAGTCGTCCAACAAGACCGCCCGTCCAAGCAGCGCAGGTAACAGCTTATGGTTGTTTTCTTGAATTGCTTTATGTCCTCTATCTCTTCCTCTCTCATCTCTGGCCTCTGAGCCACAAACAGCTGCATGAGGTTGAACAGCTCTTCTACTGCCTAAAACACACCAAAATCCTCAGTTAGAGCCAGATGTCTCAGCATGTTCCAGCTTAGACCTTGTTTTGATTCCTTACTAAGGGTGTACTACTTCCCTGGAGTAACACATGGGACACACTCTGGCAGCAGATTCAGATGGGACTCCATTTTTAAGCATTACATCAAAGCTACAAAATCAGATGACGTGATCCCTCCTAACAGCACAGCTCATTACCACATATACATGTACACAGGAGTCCCAATGCCCATCTCTGGGACCAAACATTTGGAAAGCTGCTTGGGCTAAAACCTCTTGCAGTCTGGGAAACACTGAACCCACAGGAGTAACTCGGGTCCCTTGCAAGACAAGTTGACACTTCCCAGGGGAGTTGCCAACCAGGAGAGCAGCAGGACTTCTCCAGGACTGTCAGAGGCTAAGGTTTCTCTGTGAGCTGAGCCAGGCAGAAGCTCAATACAGAAGATTCCATGCATCCTACATGTCTCCCTAACGGAAATCTCTGTATTCCTTCTGTCCCCACACCCCCCCAGAGGACCCCACAGTAACACTCCCTGAGTACTTTGGCTGTTAAAGCCTTTGTAAGGCTCTTGTTTCCCCTTTCTAACACCCACTCTGCTGGCCGTGTCTCCGTGCTGTAGCCACAGTGCCACTCCCAGTGCTCTGCCAAAGGTATGAGAGCGCTCCTAAGGTAACACCGGGCCATCCTCCACTGGAATGCAACAGCCTGTTCCAGAAACTGGGAATGCCTCCAACTTCATGTGTTAGGATGCGGCCTGCTTTCTAGAGACCACCACTAAAGGCTATTCCTTGTTTCTTGGGACTATGCTGGTGTATGGAACATGGAACAGTGGGAACAGCAGTGTCTGCTTCCAGAAAAACCCCATCTGCTCTCCAGGTGCTACACAGCAAGGGACATCCAAACCAACGCTCTCCCAAAGCACAACAACTGGATCTAAAGCCAAGGCAATCCAAATGCAATCCTTTGGTCATCAGACACGTTAAATCCTTTTACACCTTTTTCATTCCAAGGGACATCGGGGCAGGAGTGCAAACAGTGCCAGCGGCCTTAGGGTGGCAAGTACTTACTCCTGGGTACTGGCTGGCGTGGGGGGTGAGGTTCTTGAAGGCCCACTGGATGTTCTGGTGGGAGGCCAGCTGCCTGGTGAAGGCAGGGGACTGCTCGCAGCAGAGGCGCAGGATGCCGTAGTAGGCCGGCAGCATCCCGCGGTTGAAGAGCACCACGTCCTGGTCGTCGTGGTCGGCCAGGATGTAGTTGAAGGCAATGTTCTTGGTCACCACGGGGTTCTGCACGATAAGGCGCACGTTCTCGGGGCAGTCCACGCACACGTTGTACCAGAAGGACAGCAGAGCCTGCTTGTTGTGGTTGGTGGCGATGGCCGGCTCGGAAAGCTTGGGCTGGAAGAGGTTCCACAAGTCCATGAAGTACGTGGAAAACATGAGTTTCTCGGTTTTTGAGATCAGACAGTACGTCATGAAACTGAAGTAGGGCACCAGCTTCGTGGTGCCATGGACAGCAGCATCAACATAGAGTTTGGCTCGTGAGAGAAGGCCGAGCAGCACGTTGTAGACTTGGTGAAGGACCACGGTGGTGTCGGGGCTGAGAGGCAGGTCCCGCGTGGGGATGTGCAAAGAGCGCGTCGAGCGGAACATCTGACGGAAGGAATTGCTTGGAATAAGCGACACCAAGAGATAGGCTGCAGCTTCAAATAAAAACAGATTGTTACACCTTTGACAATGACACACCTGCTTAACAGCCACGTAAACAGCACTTCAATCACACTGCACATTCCACTGACACACTGCAAAGTGTTTGACACGCTCTGCTCTTCCTGCAGTCCCACCAGAGATGCAAAACCCCCGCGGATAAGACCACAACAAACATGCTGACAGTGGTGCTTTCAGGCCCCTTCACCTCCAACCCTGAGTGCTGCCTGCTCTCCCTGTGCTAGCACTGCATCCCACCCCAGGAACACAGAACCAGATGTTTCCATGGCTGACCCGTCTACTGCACCTCCAGTTTCCACGTCTCCCTCAGCCACAGAAAATGCATTAAAATCCAGTGTGGTTGTACTTGGGATCTCCTTGGTAAAAAACGGAGACATGGGCAAGACTGAAAATGTGCCCTGGCAATCTGACAGTGTTACTCCTGGCAGAACAAAGCAGAGAGCCAGGACACCCTGGAATTGGGGAGAGGGCACAGGTGGCTTCTGCTTCACCCACAAGTTCAAAGGACTTGAGGGGTGAGAGAACATCACCTCCTACTCCTACCTACAGTACAACTACATGATGGACACTATGGAAAACCTCCTGGATTGGCTTTCTCTTCCTTAGGTCTTCCTGGACCTTGCAGGTTAACCACTTAAGTTAAAGAACCTACTAAAGGACCATTTAAGTTACATAGTTTTCATCAAAACTGGGTAGCAAGTCTGGCTGAGGCACCACAGGTGCACTGAGGTGTTAAAATACAGCCACTCTTAAGACAACTGGAAAGGGAAGAAAAGGCAAACACAGGAGCCTTTGTGTGTGACAGGGACACCCCATGCAGAGTCACTTGCTACAAAAGGAGAGTCATTCTCCTCACTTGAAAGTCACTTACAAGTTCTCACTCTGGGGTAGTTGTGTGCCAGGAGGAAGCGTTCAACCCAGTTCTCCATGTTCTGCAGCACCCAGCTGTGTGCCAGTTTGTTCCGAGGGGTCTGCACAGCCAGCCAGTCCAGGCACTGCGATGGGTTGTACTCAATGACCTGCAAGGAGAGTGCAAAAGGCAACAGGAACACGTTAACCTTGGCACCACGTGCTGATTGTCTTAAAACCCCCTCAGAATAACTACTGAGACTTTCAAATACCTTTTAAAACTCACTTAGTGCTACCAAAGCACCTACAGGACTGAGCTGCCCTGGCAGACAAAGAAAACCCGTATTAAATGTCACTGGTTTGTGCTTCTGAACCTTTTGAAAGTTCAGCCTAAGTCCAGGAAATTATTCTACATATGATGGGATGTTTAGGAGTTGAGATATTAAGTGCTAAAACTGAACAGTCTCATCTTTATAAACAAGTAAGTATTTTTTTTAAATATCCAACACCAAACCTTAACACTGAATCAGTGTCTTTATGCACAAACAGAAACGGTATGCGAAGACACTCATGCACAGCCTCATGCTGAGGGTAACTATGACAGTTTTTCTAAGCACACAATTTCAAGGAGTAAGTTCACCCAACACTTTTCCAAGGCAGTGAAAAGCCTGTGGGGTCTGTGTGCAGTCAGCAAAGCATTACGGGGAGTAAGAAAATGTGGTTTCCTGGGCTTTTCTGCTTCTGTGCAGCTGAAAAACCTGCTGACATGAGGCCAATACACGCAATTAGTTCCTTTGCTAGTTTTTCCAAACTTCTCTTTCCACCTCGAGGCCCAGGTGCCCAGACAAGGACAGAGGGACTTCAGCCTACCTCAGGAACCAGAGGCAGAAGCTGCTCCCAGCTCCTCTAATCCACCTGAAGAATCAGAGCAGCTCACACCACCAGAACTCTGCTCATAAAACTTTAATCCCAATTTAAAAATAAACACCTTAAGAACAATCTCCCCCCTTTATTTAGCACTGACAAATTGATCTGTCGGGTTTCCTTGGCAATGGCTTTAGGCTGTGGCCAAGAATGAGACCATCATTGCTCACTGTCTGCAGAGCTCAAGCCCCTTTTAATGACTTCTGGGAGTTGCAGTGGCTGTAAAAGGAGGTTTTACACCCTCAGCCTGCCTGTGCCCCAAGTGCTGGGGCTCTCAGCCCTGCCTGTGCTCACAGAGGAAGGATAACACCGGAAACACCAGGCACACAGCTCATGCCAACCACTGCTAAAGGCCTGACTTTCCAGCAAAACCAGAACTGCAGGCTCAGAGTGTAGTGAGGATAAAGAGAGGAACAAACTCCAGGGTTCCTTAGCAAATGCCACCCCTCAGCTGCGCAGCGGAGGGAGCACGAAGCAACTTAATCCGTGCCACTTGTGTCACTCAAAAACTCTTGGAAAGGTTTCCTTATTGCTGAGGGCAATTCCCAACCTGCTGCTTCCCCATCCTCAGGAAGCTGCTGCATGCTGAGCTGGGGACCTGCTGTTTGAACCACCCTTACCCGAGCTGTTTGATTCCAGCAAACACTCGCTCCCAACAGCAACCCTTGTGCTATCCCACAGTGGCCAGGACAGGCTTGTGTTTTACCAGAGGTCTCAATTCCTCACTGTAATAACCTTTTACAAACCCCAGCCCCACTTTTTGGGATAGTCAATGTTCTACAGCTTGTCCTCAGCAGTCTCCAGGCTGGACACACTGTTCTTAAGCAGGGATAAAGAGGAATTTTGAAAAGTGAAATAAATAGTAAACGTAAAAGGTAGATTACACTGGGAACTCAAAGAGCAGGCAGATGAACTGAAGGATTTACTCCCTCATCTAGTGCTCAGAGCAAGGAATTTATCTCTGTGCCAACTTGTTAAAAGTCTCTTTCTCAATTTATAAACTCAAGTAAGAAAATCAAAGGAATTTGTATAGAATGGCTAAAAAAACTCCACTAACAAATGATGGCTCTTGAAACATTTTACAGTCCTTGCAAAAGGATAAGTGAGAAAATTCCATGGAATTGGCCTAGGAGGAGCATTCCAGTCCCTTTTTATGAATCAGTTCTTTTCTCATTAAGGTAAAATGTAAATGTCTCTTGGATTGGTAATAAAAAAATCATGGACTGATGCAGCAAGGATGACAATGGAATGTAAAACCTTTTCACAAATGTCAACGAGCCAACAAGAGAAATACAATTCAGCTTCTGTTTTTTGGCACTGTACCTCCCATATCCTCTGCAGAATGTAAGAAGCAAAGGGTGGCATTCCTGGAGGTCCACCAGCAAATTCCATGAGCATGGTCAGCAATTTGAAAAAAGGATTGGCTGCCTGCAATGCAAAAAGAGGAGAATATCCATTTTCATCTACTTTATTTTATCCACTGATTTTTTTTTTAGATTATTTAAAAAACCCCTCCAATGTCTGTAAGATTTCCATGAACATTTGCTATACTTTCATCTCCTACCATTTAAACTGCAAATAATGCATGTATCTCCACATTCACACATGGATACAGCAGAATGAAGCCACTGGTCACAGCACAAGGCAACATGATTGAGGATTTTTTTAAAGTTTTCCAAGACTCACCCAGCTTTTAACAGCCCTTCAACAAAGTGGCTACTACTGTAGTTATGTATTTTGCATCTGGAATCCATTTGGAACTCTCAGGATTTCTGTTACTGCCAGGGCAGGAATTTACTCTGACTGAGAAACGTGCTTGCATGCACAGAACTGCAAAGTACTGCCCCAAAACCTGAACAACCAGACAGTAATTACTCATATCCACTTATTCCAGAACACACATTTTAGTGCTACCAATGCTTTATAAAACATTCCTGTTGCTGGAGAACGGAGAAATGTGTTTTCTGCCTTTGAATGAAACTTTCATCTTCTGTGGCACAGCAGATTTCTGCTTTAACAAACTTAATCCACCACGCAGTTAGACTTCATTCAATGGCACAAACCCCTCCCTAGATCACCTTCCATGCACGAGTTTTGATTAGCAAAGGCTTTCTTTAAGCAATTTAACACACCGAAACACAAGTGCAGAGTATTTAATAGACACGAGCATGTTTACATACCTCAGGAGTCAACTTGGCTATGGATGTGAAAAGCATGGACACAATCTTAAAAACAAAAAAACAAAACTCAGTTAGACTTGTGCTTACTCATTAAAATACTAACACTTAGCTCATTAAATTTAGCAGACAAGGCCCTGAGCCAGCAGCCCCAGCGAGTCCCTGGTACTCACGTGTTCTGCAAGGCGATTGTTGTAGCGGCACAGGCTGAAAATGAGGTTACAAGTCTGCCTGATGTTGATCCCATCACGGATATGTTGGAATAAAAAAGGAAAGCCCTGCAACAAAGAATCAGGGATCATCAGTACAACTGCCCACAACTACATGGGAGAGGGGTTTGAGGAGGCTTATCCAGCCACTCTTAAATCAATTACCTTTCCCCCTGTCAGTGCTGCCATGTCGTTCTGGGACAAAGTCAAATGCCTACAATAAAGAAAATTATCATTTTAAAACTTTAAGAGACATCCAGCACCGAGTGTTAGTTTACATTCTTCAGCATCACAACATACGAGAGACAATAAAGGTTATTGATGTAAAAAAGAACAAAAAACCAAAAAAAAGGTATTTTGTACTTAGACTGGATAAAAAAATGAAATCCAAATGTGGGCAATTGAGTGTATTTAAGTATGTAACCCGTGTTGGTATTTGGTCACCAGTGACCTTTCTCTTTTAAATGGTTAAAAATATAATGGGCTCAAATACGAGCCCATTTAGGCTGTTAAAAAAGCCCACAATAAACACCTCCATCAGAGCCATAACACCTGTAATTCCTCTCTGACCCAGCTTAGGTCAGAATTTACTCTGGTTTTCCAGCTCTTGCCTTTCTGAGCGAGACTGTTCAACCAGCAGAGCAATCAGGGCAATCATCTTCTCCAGGGCAGCAGGTCTGTATTTCTCTTCTGCTAAGGAAAGGATATCTTCCTCTTCCTCCTCTTCCTCCCCTTCTTCCTCAGAAAGTACTTCAACCTGTGGCTGAAGGGAAAAACCAAAAAATTTACTTCAATGAGAATATTCTGAGCTGTAACTTCAAAGAGCCTTTGCACTGATCCTGCCCTTTCATTCCAAACAACTCAATCCACTTGCAGGGATCAAAGCAGGTAAATATCTAATCAATTGATTTTCACATTGAAGCATTCATTGTGTATAAGCTAAATTGTATTTGCCAAGCCAAAGGTAGGTTGGCTGAAGATACGGTGGTTTATTTAACAGAGAAAGCAAGTAAATGTACTACCCTGAGTGGTACAGGAGTGAGCCATCATTAATAGCACAGGAGGGGCAACTTTAATTGCTTCTACTCTGTATCTGTTTCTATACTAAACAAAACCAGCTAATTCAACATCTTCTTCTTAAATGCTGTATTTACTTAACACCGAAAAAATTGTATAGGTGAAGCAATTTTAATTAAACAGCTAAAGGATGGCTCGAGAGAGACACACTAATGATCCCAGGAACGATGAAGGCTGGTGCCTTTCACACAAGACAGCCAAACTCACGTTCTCAGGCCCTTTGGTTCCCATGTAGAAGTGGACCATTGTGGATATGGCTTGGAGGGAGAGCAGGAACTGGCTCTGCAACACACAGGGATGGAATTGCTGGGTAGCGCGCACACGCACGTCCGTACCCAGCTCCCCCGACCCCCGGGCTGTACTCACTTCCTCTTCCCCCATTTTGGCAAACTCGTAAAGGAAGGCAAAATACTCGGTGAGGTGCTTGCTGTGGGGCTTCACGCCGTGCTCCATGATGGACAGCAGCGTCTTCACAAAGCGCGTGACGCACGAGCGGCTGCCGATGTCCTCCACGGGGCCGTCCATGTCATCCGAGCTGCAACAACAGCACAGCTCAGCCACCTCCCGCACACCACGGGCTACAAACCCAGCCGGAGCCACCCCAGAGCAAGAAACGCCCCCGAGAGCCCCGTGTCCTGCTCTGTCCCGCTGGCACACTCACATCTGCCCCCCTTCTCCCGAGCTGCACCTCAGCACTGAGCCAAACAGCTCACAGAGGCTTCCCAAGTAGGGAGCACATCCAATTCTACCATTTGCCATGAAAGCTGTATCTTCAGATCCTGAGTTCGGATATGGCAGCACAGGGATTACAAACTCTGCCACTTTCACTCTGGGAAAACTCTTGTTATCACAACCACAAGCTCAACACAGGAGGGACGGGCAAACAGTTCCTTTGTTCTCATTGTGTATCAAGAAGTGTTTTCTGTTCCATCACTGGAGAGAAAGGGACAGTTTTCTTGGCAATCAGAAGCAAGCAGAATCCAGAAGGGTTCTTGCTACTTTTGGACAAACCTGTGATTTAGTTATAGGACTTGCCTCTCTTCCCCAACCTTCCTTTACTGGATGTACACGTCAAAATTTGCACCTGGGTGCCCCCAGGTCCAATTTCCAGGAGGATTCTCACGTCTAAGCAGTGATATTTACGGCACTGCTGACAGGGAGAAAAAAGACCCTACTGAAAAACTACTCTAAGGGACCAAATATTCCAAACAATGTCTCTTCAGACGCTGCCTTTTGCTGCCATAACAGGACTTTGAAATAAATCAGAGCAGTGTGGGCAGAGTAGTAAAGAATGATTCCGACAGCCCCGTTTCAGGTTGACATGACTATTCCGAGCAATTCATTAATAAACGCAGTTGCAGTGATGCAGGGCACAATTATGATTTCCAGGTGGTTTGTTTTACCAGTCTTCCATTCCTGGCTGGAGATAAAGGTGTGCATGGACTGGCCTCAGCCTCTGGATCACGTGGATACACAAACGCTGGAACATCTGCAAAGGGAGAAGGGAATGAGCTCCACGCGTGCATCCCGCACACACAGGGCAAGATGTGTTCTCTAAGCAAGGAATATTCTGGCTCCGAGTCCCAGCCCTTCACAGCTCCAAGTTGCAAAGGTAAGGCTGGGATTGAGACCCCACAGTTCACCCTGGCATCTTTTAACAGAGCAGGTTTTATAAAGAGATCCCACAGCCAGCTTTTAATATTGGTGTGCACTGGACACTCCTCAAACGTGAAACCAGACTGCTGCTCATGAACAGGAGTTTTACTGCTATTTTCTGAAATTATTTGATATTTTTGACCAGGTTTTTATTTAATTCTGCCTCAGCCCTGTAAGAATTTATGTGGGAATTTGCAGGAAATCCCTTCCGGTGATTTTGAATCTGGAAAACATTCATGAGGATTAAAACTTTGCCTAAGACTTTGCACAGTTTTCCCATGAGATGCATTCCTTTACTGATGGGCTGCATACAGGAACTATGCATGGTTCCATATGGAAACAGCACTTTGATATTCAGAAATCCAACTGAAGGATTCAGGGGAGATGAAGTAAATGAAGTCTTCACCTTAGTAACTTGCAAAGCAGACTTGTAAGTAACACTATTAATAGCTGTGTTTGTGACTGTTCAAATGCAACTAATACAGGGTGGGTTTTTTTTTCCCAATGTTAAGTATCTCCACAAAAGGGTATTAACAAAACTCTGGGGGCATATTATCAAATGAAATCCATCCACAAAAACCTACCACAGAAGTTCAGAATTGGAGCTCTGAGGAGCACTGAATGGACCTAGTTTATTCTTTTCCATTTTCTCAGTGTTTATGTTGATGAATTCATATTGAACTAATTCAGAAAAGACTATTTTTTTATGGAAAGGGCTCAAACTTGTAGAGGTTGAGAGGGAATTGTGGAAACCTTGTGATGCCAGCTGTGACCATGGCACTGCATCAACCCCCATGGAGTGTCAAACAGACTCATTCCCTAAGCCATACTCAAGAATGAAAGCAATCGGGCAATTAGAGGCATTAATCGGAACCCTCCTGTGCCATCAGAACTGTCCTTGCTGTTCATGGGTCACCTGAGCTGTAAAGAACATTTTTCTTACCTGCCTCACAATCTGATTGGGACACTTTATTAGAATCTGCATTGGCCACCAATCATCATCAGCCATACGATCCAAAAACCACTGCAGAAGATACATACTGGGTTAGTTTGGTCCCCAACTTGCTCTAGGCCAATCTTCTCTTTGCATGACATTAAAGTCTGAAGAGAAATCCATGTTACTATTAATAAGGAATAGGCAAGTTTTAATCCAAGGGAAAGCTACATGTCTTCTGTGCATGAAGGAATAAAGAAATAAAGATCAACAGCAGCAAACAGCAACATCAATTTATATCCAGCATCTTCTTATCCCTGTGTTCTGCATGCCATTAATTAGCTGAAAAGTGATGTCAACACAATAAAAAATCTCTTCCAATAAAGCATAAGCTGAAGAATCTTGTGGAATTGTGACAGGATTAAAAAGAGCCTCCTGAATTAGATCCCTTTTGCATTTTAACATGTGGGAAAGCCAAAAGGTATAAAAAACTAACAGGGAATGACTCATTCAAAGCTACAAATAATAGAGCTGAGCCTTCTCACTCACAGGCTTTTGGTTTAGTCACAAGGACAGCCAGTTTAAAGAATTAATGTTCTTACTTTTATTTTAATTGCACCTGAGTGTTCTTTACTATATTCAAGTATCTGTACTCAAACATCTCAGGACTGCACCACACTGAGGCAACTGTACCACCCAAATACTGAATGTGACACAACAATTCAGCAACCCAGAATCTTTTCATGGGATACAATACTTGTAAAAGAACGATAATTTCAATTCCTCTCTACTGAAGAAGGACACAGAATGTGTTGGGCTCCTTCTAAACCATCACAGAAAGGACCACAAACTTCACTTCTGTATCTCAGAATTGCCTCCACCAACACCACAGAGAGCTCTTTGCTTTTCCCTGTCTCATGTGATTTAATTAAACACATCCCAATTATATAAATCACCATGCAGTAATCAAATGAAGTTATTTAGATTCCAAAGACAAAAACGATTTTGGCCTGTGGTCTCAGCACAGGTTTCTGCAAACAGAAGTTAAGTCATTCCCCAGAATGTAATCAGAGAGGATGAGTTTCATCTCAGAGTGCACAAATACACCACATACAGTAGTTCATAGTCCAAAATATTCCAGGGATACGAACCTCCAGGAAAGTTAAACAATATATAGACAGTTGGTTTGTACTTTGCTGAGTTCCTAAGTCACTTACTTCACAAGCTGCCTGACTGTTATTAAACTGTTTTGTTAACAGTTCAATCCACTGAAGCATTGTGGGCTGCAAAAAGAAATACAGAAAGAACTGTAACTTCCAATCACACATTTCAGCTTCATCTTTCAACATTTCTAAAAGGTTAGGCAGGACACCAAATCTTAAGAATATAAACAGTCAATGTTTTATAAACTAGTAACGCATTGCAGCTACGGAAAAATACCAGCACGTACATTTTTACCCACACATTTTATTCCAGTGTGCAGTGCCCACCATAAAGGTGTTAAATGACATTAATGAGTCTTTAACTATTAATTGGCATTATCTGTGCTACTCAGGGCAGCTCCAAATCACACTTCTAAAATGCAAAGTGCAGATACGCTTCTCACTCTATTCATGCAGCTACTTAACGAGAATTTACAAGGAAATAAAATACCTTTTCCTTTGAATGAATAAATGTCTCTAGTACAAAGGAAGTGCTTAACTGGAAAAAAAAATGGCACCATTAATTTTGAAGGCAGGGATTACAACACAAACAGGGGCAAGGGCAACATGAGATGGCAGAATTCTGCAGCCCTTACCTTTGCTGTCATCAGAGACACCGCTTTGGGGTCTGGGAGTGTGCTGGGGATGCTACTACACAACTGCCACATAAACCTAGAGTCAGTAATTTGATTTGTTAATTAAAATAAACAATCAACATCTGCAAGAAGAAAAGAAGCATTAATATTACATTTGTAAAGAAAAACTTACCCAAAATATGTATGCTCAAAAATGTTCTTGTCTTGAAGAAACTGCATGTTATCATGCCATATCCACTGAAGAAAAAATGCTAACATCAGATACAAGAAAGCAGTTTATTTCACTACTTAAGCATGGTTTTAAGAATATTTAAATGCTTGCCATGGCTAAAGAAAAAAAATCAAAATATTTTTTTCTGGTGAAAAATTATTTTTGCCAACATAAAGGATTGGCTCAAAGTTGTTTTATTCATCCGGGAGTGAATTTTACTTAAGCCTGCCATGTGACTGCAGAGCTTCAAACCTTCTCCTCCTCCTGTGACCTCATTTTTACAAAATTATTCACATTTTTAGGCTGAAATTTGGAGAACTGCTCCAACATGTTGAAAAAGAACCACAGTTCAATCCAAAGCCTGCTGAGCTCTGTGACGTTCCCAGAAATTCCCGAAGAGTAAGATCCGACTGCCCCTCAAGACCCAGAGCAGGATCCCAGGCCAGGCCCTCCTCTTCCTCTCTCCAAAGTAATTTTTATTTACCACATTTGCTTACAGTGCTTTTCACACAGAAAGAGTTTAAAAGGCAAACTCTGATCAAGTCTATTACTATTTTGAAAGACTGAGGAGGATAAAAAGCACAATGAGGAGGATAAAAAGCACAATGTGATTTGCTGGCCAGGGATGAAGTGTCTTTTTAAGTTAGGAACATAAAACGTGGCAGATGATAAAGCAATACATTGGCTTTTGCAGGTGGTAAAAAGGGCTAAAAGGTGATAAAAAAGAACTAGGAAACACCTAAAACTCCCCTCCACTGTAAATCCTAATTTCCTTCCTCTCCCATGCCATTGTCCTAAGGCAGACAGTGAAAGGACTGACATCTCTGTGCTGTAAATGATTTCTCCTTTCCTATGCTTGCTCAGCTTTCTGCTGTGTTTAGGATTTGCTACAGTGCCTTCCAACTGGTGTACAAACAAATCAAGCTGTACCTCCAGCAGTTCCGAGGACACATCAAACTTGTAGTCCCTGCCGTTCTCCTCCTCGGGCTCCATGCGCTTGTAGAACAGCATGTAGGCACTGTGGGTCTGGGGGGACAAACAGCCCCCTGAGCCCTGCTCTGGCACCCAGCAGGGCAGCACAAACAGCAGCACGTGCCAGGGGCTGGGGACAGGGATACCTTTTCAAAGGAGAAGTCCATGAATTTGTCAGTAACAGAATCGTACGTTTTGGTCTGTCAGGAAGAAAGGGAAACCATTAGTTACGCGGGTTTTTGTTTGTGGCAAAGGTGCAAGTGAACTAGTGCAGGGCATCTGCAGAGGCTGCTGACAATTCCTTTCTTTCTCAAAGGAGCCTTGTTTCTTTTCTCCTTCCACAGTGGCCTGGTGTGATTTTTTCAAAGCTGCTCTGCAATACTGTGACCTACATCCCAAGCAATTTCCTGTCTCATCCATCTCTCTGACACCTTCTCTTTAGGCACCTAAAGAAAGCCATTTTATCCATCTGCCAAACTAAATAACTTTTTATGGCTGAATATTGTCTTTGTCACACAAGAAGTTTTCTTATGCACAGAACTGCTTTTAGTAAGATACTGTGTTATTCATCATGTGGTTTATATCATGATATAATTATAAATAATGATCAATTCCAGCAGAACCTGAGAATATTTGAGTGTTACAGAGTTATTTGCATGAACAGTGTGTAAAAATATCCTGACTGATGTCACAGGCAGTGACACGAGGCACAACCAAAGATCCAAAAGCCCTGTTTTTCCAGACTAGGCTTGAGTTTGAAGTAATTATTCCTTTCATCCATGGTCTGAGCAGAGCAGCCATCCAAGCCAAGGATTCCTAAATTAGCTCCATGCTCCCTTTTTTATAACTGTCTGGTATGATAAAACCCTGATGTAGTAAAGAAAGACCTCTTTGTTGAAGAGACACTTTACTAATTAACTTCGCTTCATTAGTAACAATTATACTACTGTGCACAAGTCCTATTTATGTCCTGTGTATTATATGCACTATATGTACTATGTAATATATGCACCATTAGTAACAATTATACTACAGCATTACTAATATAGTAATACTATACCACTGTAATTCTTATACTATTACTTACACAGCAGCATACATTTTTCTTTTAAAACCACATAAAATACCTGGATTGTAACAGAGATTTTAAGAGCTGAATGTGACAAAAATGAAAGCCATAACTTTATAATGTATAAAATAACTTACAGTCATTTCCCCCCCAAAACACTCTGAGGCAAGCTGGGCAGAATCAAAGGGTTTGACTTCAGCATCGTTGAAAAGGTACCTGTGGGACAAGAAGCTTTGGAACAACTGCTGCTCCTCTGGAGGGCAAAGACAGCCTAAGGAGCTCTTCAAGGGATTCCTTCTAGTATTCCTATTCATTCCTAATGTTTTCTTTGACTCGCAGCGAATGGAAAACTGAGCTCTAAAGAGCCTTCCTCTCAGTAAGAGCAGAGAAGGGGGGGGCAGAGCTGTGGATTCCCTTTGGAGCAGGGACTGGGTCACGGATTGGTACTGTCTCAAAAATACTCCAGCTATTCTAAAGAACAGGAATAGGGGAAGTCTTGTTTCCTATTCCAAGGCCTCAGGGAGAAAGGGAAATACCACATCCAGAAATTACACGTGGAGGGTGTTCCCTGCTTTCTTGTACCACCTGGCAAGACCCTCCTCCTTTCCATGCCCATTCTCTTCCCCTCCCTAAATCTCCATTCACAAACACGGCTGGATCCAAGGAGATCTGAGGAAGGACAATCCATGAAACCTTCCTGCTCTCCTGCACTCACCTAGACCAAAGTGCAGCCCTGGCTGTGACATGAGGTCAGCAGAGCACTCCCTGCAGCCCTGTGTCCACAGCCGGCCCAGCTACAGCCCACGGGTTTAGATGGCAATGAACTCATGGGGTTAATTAATACACTCACACCTGTCCAATTCCCAGAGGGACCTACCCTATCTAAGTTTCAAGGCAGAACAGTGACAAGTCAAGCAGATTAAGGTGTTGCAGACAAGGACTGCCCAAATGCTGGTGTGCAGGCTCACCATTTGTTGTTTTTGTAGGCGTGGGGGTTCACGATGTCCCTGATAAAGCTGTAGTAGTGCCCCCCATCTGCTGTGCCCGTGTGAACTGTCACACCAATCAGATCATACTCATAGCTCTCAGTTTCCTTCAGGTATGCACCATCTTCCTTAAAACCTGCAAGGGGCCAACACAGGATCTCCTCAGTTATGTCCTAAACACCCCAACTTCAATGCCAGCAACAAACTGTATGTAACTATTTGAAATTTCTCTTACACTTTAGATACAAATTCAAACAGTAAAGGCAACCAAAATTAACTAGCCATTTTGCTCGTGTGAAATACAACGTGTGATCTTGGGAATACAAGTTTATTACAACTATGCTTGATTTTATTTGCTTAAAAAGAAACCCACTGTTTGCTTCTGTTATACTGAGAGAGAGCTTGTGGAATCCGTACCTTCCTTCCTGTCATTCTTCCCCATGAGGAAATCCTCAGTGTAAGGAGTCATGTCCAAACGTAAAGGGAATGAAAAGTGGGTATTGACCTTCTCCTTCATCATGGTCACCATATTAAATGTGTATCTCATGGTGTTGAAGCTTAAGATACGAGGTAGTTTCTTAAAGCATGCCCTGCAGGAGGAGGAATAATCATGGGTTAGCAGGGTGAATGGGATTTTCACAGAGAGCCTAAACATTGATTTCAATTACAATATTGGAGAGCTGTTGCTAAATTAATAAATAAATAAAAACATGCCACAGAAATATAAAGTTCAGCACTCCCAATGCCCCAGAGCAGGGCAGACCCACAGGCAGCAGAAAGGTCAAATTTAGCCCATTGGAAAGGTCTATTTAGGCTCTCACTGGACCTTGGATGAAACAACAAATTTCAAATTTACTCATCTGGCATGAACAACAATTTCCTAAAATGAGCCATGAATGAATTTAAGAATGAAATCCCCTCACTGCAGGGAGCTACTCTCTTCTAAAGGACAAGTTTAGAGGCAGAACAACTCGTATTAAATCTCCTGAGCTTTACAAGACTGATTTTCAAGCTCTCTTTCACTCATGTAATTTAAAAGAACCAGAAGGTTTTCCAACTCCAAAATAAAGAAATCTGTCAGTTTGTGCAGACAACAAAACATTTTAATTTACGGTCTCTTTATTAGCAAACATTTTTAAAGCTGATTTTAATTAAGAAACTCGAGGTGATGTATGAAACCCAAGCAATGATCCTGCACCATGGGCAACCCAAGTACTGAACAACCTCTGAAAGAATTTAATATTTAAAAACAAGAAAAACTAACATTTCAAAAGGTACTGATTTCTACTTTTCCATTTTGTTAATTCAAAAAGGTCATGAACATTCTCCTGTCTAGGTGAGCTTTAGCTAAGATGCTTTGGATTCTTTCTTTTGGAAGTTTGACTTCCTAGTTCTGTTCTGATTTCCACAGGGACCACATCCCTGTAAGAGTACCCAGTAGAAAACGAAACAGCAACCCTTTTTCAGCTCAAGGAATACTCTTACTCCAACAGTAATGTCAGGAATTTTCTAAAAAGATCCATTAGGAATGCATATTTTTTCACAGCCATACCTTTTCTCAGCCCTCACTTTCTTCCCACAGTGAGAACACGTGTACATGTTGTCACCTTCCAAAGTATCTTTAATAGTTACTTCATCAAGAGATTCCTACAGAAAATCAAAAAGGAGTTTACATTTCTTTTGGATTTTTCTATCTCTGGCCTCCTTTCCCAGCCCCTCCCTTTCAACATTTAAGTTTAATGAGCATTTCCAGAAGTTCTGAAAGTAAAGGTGGTCAAAGGCACCAAAAGGTTTGCAAGACAGAGCACACTCCTGAACTCACAGGAGTGTGACAGCAAAACCAGCTCCTGACCCACACACAGAATTAAAGAACCAGAATTCAAAAAATGGGGCTTAATATTCTCAAAGAATTCAAGCCCTTTGAATTCAAATTCCAAATGTGAAGACTAATGTTTTTTTAAAAAGCTTGGCAATACAGAATTATGCTGGTGTGAGCTTTAAATTAACTTAATAAGCAACAGTACTGGTATCTGTTGAATCTTTTGACATTTGCAGTTCTCATGTAAAAATGGCCACAGCATTTTTAAAATACAGAACTATGTGGTGATTACTGACTGCAACACAATCTTCAGTCAGGGGCAAAGGGTCTCAGCCATTTCAAACCAATCTGAAACCAAATCACCTCTAAATATCAACCCAGAAACAAACACCCCAATTGGAGTGCAGATACAGAAAGCATCAACATACTCAGCAGTGTGGGGTGCTTTAGGCTTGAGTGCAGCCATTCAGAACTTACAGCTCTGATCTCTGGACACATCTCAGCCTGGCAATACTCACATAAATATTCTTCATATCTGCCACCTGGCACCTGACAGTGTAGAACTCCTCAGCTGTCTGACTGACGTGCTCACAGTCCTAAGGCACAGCAATGGCAGAGCAAAGCAATGAAATCACTGCTTGGAGAAGTCAGGAGAAAATAGTCTTTAAAAGCCAAAGGCAGAGAGGGAACACTTACCAAAGAAACGACATTGTTTGTGATAACACCTCCAAACAAACTTTTCACTGTGTTTTTCTGTGAATCAATGAATAAATTCTGTCAAGGACATTTGAGCAAAGCTGTCAGTTTTCAAGCTCCCTTCTGCTCCCTTTTGCTAACTCACCAGTTCTGGAGACATCTCCTCTATTTTTGTTATCAGGTCAGTGAAGAACTCAGTCATGTCCTTCTGCTCTCCAGTGTTGAGGGGCTGCTTGTCCATCGTGTAGGTTTTACAGAAAGGCCTTGGATTGTATGCCTTACATTCACTTTCCTTGAGGGAAAAGAGAGCAAGCAAAACCAAATGAAGTCTTTTCATTTTAAATTGTATGTACATATATGCAGTATATCTGTAATATCTGTTTAAAAAAGGACATATTTTACATACAAATGTCCTCTTTGACACTTACCATTAAGTATGTAAACATTTTCTGGAGTTCCAGTAGGGTGGTCTTGTGTTTCATATCTTCTGAATACTACAAGAAATTAACAGGAGGAGACTTGATCTTTTTGCTTCTAACTTTGTAAAAATGTCCATAAAAATATGTAACAACCAAACTAAAAACTCAACCACTCCATTACTGACAATTAAAAAAGATGATCGTGTACAAGAACACACAGTCTACTAGTCCACACTTATCTTTTTTATCCTTATTTTGCACTTCTTTTGGTCAACATTAAATCTAAGAAAAAAAGTAATTCTACTTCTAAAAATTTACTGTTGCTAGCAGCTTTTGGGAAGGTATTCCAAAATATCAGTAATTTTGGAACAATTTTTTTCAATTCATAGATACTGTGGGAGTTCTGACCAAGCCTCTCTCTAATGCATTTCTTGTGCAGACCAGAAGTTTCCCTCTCTTCTTTAGATTTTATTTGTATTTATAAATGGCTAACTCCAGAATGAAGTGACAACTACCAGCAATTAACAGTAAGAAAAATGAAGAGCCCATTCCTTGCCAATTAGGGTGTTTCTCACAGTACATACGCCCCATTGATGTCAGGGACCAAAATGAAGCTTTCTCCTTTACAATGAATAACTAAAAGCAATAACATTTAATAACCAACATATAATATTTACAGGACTTGCTTTACTTTGGTGGCACAAGATAGGTCTTCTGGGACTTTAGAAACATTCAACAAGAATGACTTTGTTCTAAGGAAATGACAAACTGGGAGGTAAGAAACAACAGGCAGTTCATGTAAGCCCGAACCTGAAGGAATCCAGTTGAAAAGCGAGTGGGAGCAGCTGTTTTATTTAAATTACCAAGGTATTTAAGAGCAAACCTCTTCCCCTGAGCCACGAGCAGCCCCCCCAAGGTACCTTTGCAGTGAAAATGGCCTGCCTGGCCTCGGGGATCATGTACAGCTGCTGGATGGTGGAGGCCAAGTAGCACGTGGCTCCCAGGTTCGTCAGACCCACGAACCTGCACTCGGCACGGACGTCGTCGTGTGGCCAGTAATCCCACTTGTAGGGGGCATGGGAAGCTGCAACAACAGGAGCCACACGGCCAGGGAACACCAGTCAATTCAGAGAGCAACTGCAAAAACGTGAAGGCAATTTAAAGCTTTGTGTTCACACGAATAAAATATATCCTGGTACACTGACGAGCTGGACTGCACCTGATCTTTAGGAAAATGCACTGGAGGAACCTCGGGGAAAGCCCTTCCTGCTGCAAGGATCTGCTGTGTTTTCCAAAGCACACCAGGAAGAGGATTAGATGGAAGCAGACACTGGCTTTTCCTCTATGTTTTCCTCTGCATTTCCTACCAGAAGCAGCAATGTGTTCCTTGCCCAGCAAGGCACCAGACGAGCTCGGCAAGGCTGACAGACTCCTCTACCAAGCCAAGAAATCAGAAAATGGGAACGTTCTCCTCATCTGCCCATCAAGGAGATGGGGACCAGACCAGACAAAGCATTTGTATGTGATCAGTGCTGCTCCCAGACACTCTCAGGCCTCTCCTTCCAGCATCCCGTGCGGGGGGGAATGAATTGTTTGAGCCGCACAGGCAGCAAGATGACACAGGCACTAAATGAGAGGAACCAATGCAGTGTCCCAAGGAATTCACTGGAGCTGATCTTCCTTAGCAGGAAGGAAGCTGGACACAAAAGCTTGCAATGCTCTCCCTTTGCTAGTCATCTCCAAAGGTGTCATTCTCCAAACCCAAAAACAGTTCAGTGCCTCTGCTGAAACGCATGTTAAATAAAGAGAAAAAAATTCCAGAAAAGCAGACTGGATTGACTTTACAATCCATAAAAGCTGTGTGGGTTCAAGATTAAAATTCTAAATCCTGAATTCCTCTGGCACAGATTAAAGGCCTGTTAAGGATTCTTCTCAATTTATAGCACCAGACAAAACTTCAGGAAGCTACTTGGAATCCTCACATCTGCAGAGACCAGCCCCACAGATGTTCTGTTGCACAAGAAATCACAGTTGGGATCTTCCTTTTGGCACTGGCACCAAAACAACTGTCAGCCCTGAAGCTTCACGTGGGGAAGGAGAGAGTTTTATCCTCCTGTTTGAACAGAGCTCAGCAGCCTCAGTGGCCTCGGGTTTGCTGGTTCCATGGGCTGGGCAGCCAGCTGGACCAAACCCCACATTTAACCTCCCAAAGGGGATCAGGAGCACAGCAGGACAACCCAGAATTCCTTCCCTTCAGTGCAGTCCTTAAATTCACCCTTTTGATGGGAGGGCTGAGCCTCCATGGCTCTGCTCAGAGCTCATCAATTGCAAAGGAAGCCCTGGAGTTCCCTGGACTCCGGGAGAACAGCTGGGAGCATCTTCCACCTCCTCCAGGCCAGCAAACAGCACTCGCTAATTTGACAAGGAATTTCTTAGCAAGATCCTGTTTTCTCCACCCTGGCATTTTTTGAAATGACTGTCTTCATTTGCATAATGGGAGTTTTCCCTCTTCCACACGGGTCTTAACTGGAAAGGTAAATTTGAGGCTCATTTATGTCTATCTTCCCTACTCCTCACTGTTGCTATGGAAACCAGCCTTTTCACAGGAAAAGATGGGGAAACTTGAAACCAAACTTGCAATATTCATGTTCTATTTTAAGCAAAATAAAACTGATCCTTTCCTCTTGGAATGACTTGTGATTTTTCTCCATATTCCACCTTGTGGTGATGCTTTTGCTCCAGCTGTAACACCAGGCAGGATCTTAAATTTCCTGGGAAGAAAAGCAGCTGGGCTTGTTTCCCTGCTTTGAACTGAAGAGTTTCATTAGTCTTTAAAGAAAGTGAAACTGCCAAACACTGCAAGGAATTTTATGAACAACTGAGGGTACTAAATGCATTGCTCAGCAAGATCAGAGCATGCATGAACCCCCAGCCCTCCCTGGTGAGAAAAACTGTTAAACCCCAAGACAGGATGGACATTTATAAGCTTTTCTTTAGTGTTTCTCCTCAGAAGAACGGAGAGACAGGCCTAAGACTAAGATTTTTAAAAAGCAGGATTACAGAGAGAAACAAAGCAGAAAAAAGCAGTTTCAAGACTCTCTGGATCACATCAATGGAATAACAAGGCTTTAAACAAAGGAGTGTCACAAGTCTGTGTTGGTTGCCCATCACAAAGAGAGAAGAGCTCTCTGCCAGCTGTAACAGAATTAACATCCCTGCAATGAGATCCTGGATATGGAGCAGGAGCACGGAGCAGATGGCTCTGGAGAACCCAGGGAAGGAGCAAATCATCCAGAGAGGAGATTTGAAGAAAGGTAACAACTGTGGGAAATGTTACAGAAAACTCCAGCACTGAGGAATTGCTGGGATTTGGAGTGAGGAAAATCCTAATTGTGAGAAATGAATGACTGCCCCTGGAGAGATACAGACAACCTCAGACAATGTGCCCACAGCAAGCAGAAATAGCCAATGTTTTCATTAAATATATTCTTCATAGCATCTCCCCTGAACACAGGAGACTTTGGAAGGCCCCAGGCACGTGAGAACAGAACACAAAACATTATTATGATCAGATTTCCCTTTTGCTTCCCAAACTGTAAGGCACTAAATCAATCCCATAGATTGTAATACATTCCAGACCATCAGGTTACAAGACTTTAACCTGGGCATGTGAATGAAATCCAGCAAGCTAAAAATGCATTGTGAGAATTTGCTAATCAAAGATTGAACTTTGAAGTTAGTTAATATTTTGTCATTTCCATATCCTACACGGAGCTGTGGCTCCAAAATACAAGGAGCATGAAAGCCAAGAGGCAGAGCAGAGCTGCACTGGCTCTGTGTGCAGAGATGTGGGCACAGACTGAAGGCACCCACACCATCAGAGGCTCTGAAACACAACGGTGCTGCTCGGAGCTCAAAGCCCACCCCAGGGAACCTTATGGACCTGGGTACAAACATGCCATGGCAGGAAGGAGGAACACACACCCCAACCCAGCACAAGCCCACGCAAGTGTCAAATCCACCGTGACAGCGCTGGCCACGTGCTGGGGTGGGGCCACATCCTTTAAACAGCCCACATTTCAGAGCAGAGAGCTATCCACGGGATTACAGCCCCTCCCGTGCTGGGCCTGCCCTGTGACACTACCCTCAGTGACAGGGGACGAGCAGCAGAGCCCAAGGAACTCCCACACAACACTGCAAAGCTTGAGGCGCTCACACTGCATGTGCTGGGCCATGACCCAGTTGTGCAGCAGCCTGTAGTTCTCCACGGAGCCCTTGACCATCTCCACCAGCAGGTCGTAGGCAGCAGCCCTGGAGGAGTGGGACTTGCACTTGGGCTGCTGCCTATCCTTCAGGCTTGGCAGCAGGAACAGCAGGTTGAAGATGTCCCTCAGGAACTCCTGGAGAACAGGGAAATGGGCACAGTCAGCAGCTTCAACACAGCCTTAAAAGAGAAATCAGGTATTTGCAAGCTTTGGGAAATTTATCTAGAGACTTTCTGTATCTCTGCCATAGAACTTTCCAACCTGAATACAAGTTCTGAATTAGAAATTTCAACAACTTCCTTTACTGTACATGAAGCGCACTGTAAGCATGTTAGAGGCCAAAGAGAAACATGCCCATTGAAAAAGAATAGCAAGCTATGCTTGATTTAATAAATTTAATTCGATCGTTTAATTTCACAAACCACGTGTGTATTTTTAATAATTTCAAGACTACTTTGTACTGAAAGGCAGCACATAACCTTAATCACTACTTGTTTGAGATTTTATGGATCCCTAATTAATCTTCAGACACACAACCATGTGTACTTTTGGTGTATTTTGTAGTCTCAAGTTTGGAATATTAACTGAACTATAAAACACATGGCTGTACCAAGTAAAGTTGCCTTTAGATAATAAATACATATCTTTACCATCCCAGGTAATGCACTAAAAAAATTACATGGGTCTGTCTGAATTTCAGTACCTTCTTTCTACATAGATTATTAAAATAAAGACCAAAGTAAAACATCCAAAGGATAACAAAAAAGGGACAGAATTCCTCCCCCATTTGTGGAGCAGAAGCTACAGTCCAGCTATTACATTTTATCCTGCAATTTCTACACTGATATTTTTGATAATAATAATAATAAAAAAAAGCCTTTCCTGAATTTCCCCATTTAGGTCTATTCAGTTGAAACCCCCTTTTAATGCTGCCAAATCTAACTAAATCATAAATAATTCAGAACATGGCCTATCTGCAGAGTACACAACAAAGCCAGCAGAGAACACCTCCTTCCAGCAGCCCCGACAGGGCAGTGACTACTGCCCAAAGCACCAGAGAAGGGAGACCAGTGCCCACTGTTGTCACAAAACAAGACATGGCACTATTTTGATCTCTTAGTGGCCTTTCCACATCCTTTTCCTACCTGGCCTTCCCGGGAGAATTTAAAGGGTGGTTTGTGCTTAATGACACTTGTTGCAAGACGAAGCAGCCCTGTCAGCCCATCATCTTCTATGTTCCCATCCTGATGGTCAAGGATTTCCCTGCTGCACAGACACACAGGCACAGGAAATGTCACAACTGTGCCAGGAACAAGCAGCACAATGCCAGGTGCACGGGACAGCACTCACCTCCGAATGCAGTCAGCAAGGTGTCTCGCGAGTGCATCTAAATCAAGTAGTGTGGTCTGTTCAAAATAAAGGAAATGGAAGAGAAATGGGAAATATTCAGGTAGCTCATGTATTACAATACATAAACCTGGTCTGGAATTTCATCCTGGTTTGGATGAAATTTTGCTCTTGATACAGAAAAACAGGGACAATTAAAACTCATCTTTAAACACACTCCAAGGAAGTTTCCTAACCTGTGCTGAGTGGCGGTTAACTGAATATTTTTCCTCTTTCAGCTTTAGTCAAAGACTTCATTAGCTCCTCCTTTTCAGGACTGAAATTACCAGCAGTAACTCTCACAGATAATCACAGCATTCCCATGACCTCCCACTAAGTTCACCTTCTTTGTGCATTAGAACCACTCCCCCTTGTTGACTCTACACCTTCCGTCACCTGGAGCTTCCAAGAGCTACTCAACACACATCAGAGCAGGGAAAGCTGGGAGATGGGAAAGATCCAAGAGCTGTTCCCAGCAGTTCCTTGTATCTCACACTGAACTAGAGGTGGCCTCAGGACCCAAACGTAAAGCAGCAAATGCTCCCATGAACACAAAGCAAACCCACCTGACTTGCATCTTTGACATGGATGTTATCGATCAGTTTGCAGAGCAGCCAAAAATATTCCTTGCAGCCTGGTCTCAGCACCGTTTCTTCCTCATAATCCTCTATCTGTGGAAAGAAATTGCTTTTGTTCTGCAGCACAGCAGACCAAACAACTGTATTACAAAACCACAGCTCACTGTTACAAAATATTGCTGTATTCAAGCCTCCGCTTAAGGTAAGCACAAGAACAATGTCTTTTACAGCAGTAACAGTGTGTGCTCCATTTTCCTACTGCAATATTTATTAGTTTCCTTGAAACTGTCGGGCTGATCTGCCAGACCTGTCACAAATCTGTAGCACAGTGCTGACCTCATCCCACCCGCCGCAAACTGCAAAAATATTCCCTATTAGACTGGACAGAACACGCAAAACTTGGGCCGATTTCAACATCAGTCAGCGCAGCCTGGGCTTTAATCCCTGCTGAAAACGAGACAGACACTGCAACATCATAATTCCTTCAATTCTTACCCTGATTGGTTTCAGAGCTTGGGCATCAGGCAGGAACTTGAGCAGCGTGGACGCGGCCAGGAGCAGAAAGGAGCGGTTGATGGAGTCGCCCCCGTCCAGCCCCGAGAGGGACAGCTTGTAGAGGCCATTGCAGGACTCGTGGCGCACGGCAGTCTGGGGGGACAGGCACAGCTGAGCCCTGCCACACCTCCCTGGCTCTGCTCAGGCACACAGGGGGCCCTGGGCCTCCTGAGTTATGGACTTTAAAGATTACAGCCAGTTACTAAAAGAGAAAATTCCACAGCTGGGCAAATTAAGGCAAGCTATGTGATGGCCTTACACTTACTAACTCCTAAATATATGTTTCGGTTGTTTCATTTCACTAGAAGAATGATTTTTTTCTTTTATTCAGAAAAATATCCAGAGGCCATCTCTCATCCAGCTTTGGAAGCTTGCAGTCTCTCATTTCCAGGGATTTGAAATGGAGGCAGTAGGTAAGCTTTTTCTGTGCTTGAGTAATAAAGCAGTAATAGATAGATAAGAATTATCACCCCATGTGGCAGTGCATTCTGCATCTTTAAGAAATCACTAGTAAATACAAAAAATATTGTCCCTTGCATATCTTGATGCCATTTCCAAGCTATTATTACAGGAGAAAAAAATTCAAGTTCAGCAAAGATTTGGTCACGACCAAGATTTCTGGTTCAGTTCTCGTTCACCTCATTTTGAAATTCTAAGTACAGCAAACTAAATAATAATAAATAATACAATAATAATGTAAAAAAACGTAACAGGGGAAGCACATTCAGTCTAATCCACGTTAGGTGGCAACACCCAGAAATTTCAACAAATTCCAATGGAAAAATGACCCTCAAACAGGAACCAAGAACAAAGCTGAAGGTTTTTAAACTGATTTGCAGTCGACCCCAGAAGTGCCACCCCAGAACTGATCTTAAGCAGGACTGCAAGGACTCAGCCAGATCCTGCCCCTTTGAGCAGGAAACCACGTGGCTGGAGGGTAATGGCAGCTTGAATCCAGAGTTAATTGCACTAATTAGGAAGGCAGTGGCCTCTCCTCTACCGTACCTCTGGAATGAGAAGGGTGAGTTTCTTGAGCCAGTCCTGCAGGTGGTCACTGTCAGCCAGGCTGGATTTCACCAGGGAACAGCAGTGGGCCCAGCTCACCAGGAGCCACATGGAATAGTGAGTGACTGCAAGGGAAGGACACAAACCCCACTGGAACCAACAAACAGGCCTCTGGGGGCCAAGAGCTGCACCGTTCCAGCACACAGGACATTTATTGCACACCCACAGGTAAGACTGCATCCTTTGGGGCACAAAGGACTGAGCACTGCACTGCTGATGACCATTAAATTAAATTAAACATGACCAACTGAGGGTACAATCCCTTCCTGCCCCTCTACTTCTTACCCAGGGAAATCAAGCAGTGAGCTGATGCTTTGCTCCTGACTTGCAGTTCTTAACACGAACATTTCCCTGGATGATCACCCTTTTAGGGCATTCTGATGGCAGGAATAAATCAAACCCATAACATATGTTGTCCCTACTAGTAGTTCCTGGCATGTTTTGCAGCACTGACCTTCGTGCCTCGATCTGTGATCAGACTGGGCTTTCAGCACCCTGAAGGGGAGAAGAAAAGCCATTTGAACTTCATCACAGACAGAACAGAGGAGCACTTAAAAACACAAGCACACGAATAACAATACAGGTGCTCTGAAGCAACGACTAGGAAAACTTCCAGTCCTAAAAGGATTCATTTCTTGCACTATTCAAAACTAGTAACAGTAAACTAGTAAACACCTTCAAGTCACCCCCTTAAAGCTTCACTGACTACAAGATTAATAGTCATGAAAAAATACCCACAACCCCTTTATTTTATCCAGAAAAGAGCTGTAAAATAGAGCTAAGAACTGACTCATGCAGAAGCAAGCTAGTTCTCTTCAGAAAGAAACCACACTTGGAACAAACACTTGCAGACTTTAAATGCTTCTATTTCTTTACTTACATTTCTATTACTTGCAGGAAAAGATTATATACTAAAAACTACACCTGCAATTCAACTAGAGGTCAAAGTCAGGCACACTTGCAGACTTGACTGGAAACGCTCTGAATGTCCTAACTGATCTTTTAAAAGGAATTTTTTACAGGAATTCTAGAGCAGCAAGGTAGCAAAAGCCTGAGCTCTGGACCTTGTCTAAAGCAGGGCTGACAATGTGCACAGTTGATTAGCTGTAGGACAAAAACAAGAAGATATTGTACCTAGGTGCCAAGTTGTCATATGTATAAGCAACTGACATCAGTCGCTGAATCAAACTGGTTCCCTGGACAAGTACAAGAAACACCTTTAAAAATTGAAGTCAAAAGAAAAAAAAAAAAAAAACAAGTTAATATAACAACAAGCTTTTTAGATCTGTTTGTTTTTTTTTCAATTATACACAGTGTGTGAATCTGAAACAAACCCACCTGTGTAGAGGGAGGAAGAACCAAACACAAACCACAGCATCTCCACAGTTAATTTACTGGTTTTATTAAAGCACTTCTAAAATCCTGTGTTCCACTCACTAGGTCTAGATGCTGAAATTTCATGCTGTTTTTCTAAGAAAGGCAATTCAACTGGATAGAAAAATCAACCACTTATTCAATCCCTTTAGTAAAAACACAGGTGTTTTTTTAAAGCATGAACTACTCACTTCTTTTTAAAAATCTTGGACTTGAGGGTGAGGCTGGACATGGAAATTTTGCCTGTCCCTGTGACCAACACATTTTACTGACCACACATTCACTTAAATTATTCATCTTTAGAGAACCTGACAGGCTGCACAGAATCTTAAAATCCAAGTCTGAAGAATTCTTAAAACCACTTCAATCTCAAATCCACTGCCCTGAGAAACATTCATCCACTGACAATTAAAAATTTAAAACCAGCAGCAGCATTTATATGTACCACATTTGATAATTTCTCTGTGTGACAGCAGCTTTGGTGCTGTAGGGATTTGTCTTGTCACCTGTAGAACTATTAAGGCCTTCCCATGTGGAACAAGGACAAAGGGAAAGTCTGGCTCCAGCTCCCAGTTCAGAGCTACCCCCTCTGCAATCCCAGCTTCTCCTGTGCCCAAGGAAATCCAGTTACACTGGATGTGTGTCTGATGCCAAAATACTGCACGTGCTTGGGCTGCTTTAGGAAGTCAGGAGTGTGGCAGGAAGGGCTGAAGCTGTAGGTGAGCCACCATATCCTGTGATATCTCAACTAAAGGGAGTTATTTCAGGCCTTCCTAAAGGACCCTAACCTGGATTTAGCCAGGATGGGGACAGCTCAGGCTGTAATCACATTGGAACAGGGTCCCATAAAGCAGCAATCAATTTAGGAAACACAATCTAAAAAGCAGGGACAAAGCACTGGGATTCTGAATTCCCAGCCCTTGTGCTCCCCACTCAGCAGCAAAGCTTTCCACTGCCAGGTTTAGGACAATTAAGGTACTTTTTAGAGGAGACCAAGTAGCACAGCAATGAACATCACTAACTTTTCCACTACACTGCTTTATTCACCCCCACCACAAAGGCCTGTAGCTGAGTTCCCAGGGCCTGTGTCCCTCTCACCTCTGTCAGCCGAGGGATGTGCAGGCCCTTCACGTGGTCACTCGTCGTCTTCCTCGACTTGCCCGGCCACGTTCTCTTCCTGTGACTCTCGGCCACGCCAGACCAGGCAAACACATCATGGTAAGCCAAGTCCAGGTCGGAGGGATCCACTGCAAACTGGCAGATCAGCTTCAGCAAGCAAGCAAGGCAGTCCAGCTGCCACTGGGAAGGAGAAGAACATGGAATTTTCATTCCTGAGGGATTGGTTTTACAAATAATTCAGTGCCTGCTATGGCGTTTCAAATGAAAACCTTAAGCAAGGTATAAACTTGAATTTAGCTCAAACTAGTAAAAGAATAATAATGAAAAATGTATATAATGACAATAATGACAAATAATCATGTTCATTATTGAAAAGTGTCTTTATTCCACCACAGCCACAATGCTAATTGCCTCAATGGTACCTCTTGGCCTCTTCAGAGGGAAAGATAATTACCAGATCACAGCTCTTAATACAGATTAAAATAAATAAGGCTCCAAATAACAACCTTCCCTAAGATAAGCAGAAAGTGAAGGCAAAAATAAAGTACTCTGTTCTTGCTGGGCTTCTTTTGACTTCTTTAAAGGGTGATTTGCAATAGTATTATCAAGGCAGTTGCAATCACTGTAAGATGGAACACAGCTTTTCTCCCTCTAAGACTCCACGAGTTGCAATTTTAAGTTCTACCATTTTCAGATGTACAACCCCCACAAAAAAGGGAAAAACAAAACAAACCCAACAAAACAACAACAGACCCCCCCCCCCCCCAAAATACAAAACCAGAAAGAGTGGGTTTAGAATATAAAAAAAGCAGAAGTACAATTTATTTATTAACTCTTTCAGGAATATAAAATATGCAAGAAAAAGATGGCATTGCAGAGACTCTGATGGTTCAATTAGGGAATTTACACCAGAAAAGTTAACTGCAACAAAGGCTCCAAGCAATCAAAGTCTTTCCAAAGGAGAGCCATGCTGTTCTGGAGACACAGGGGGAAGGAACACCTACCACAGTCCATGACTCCTGTTCTTTAGGCTCCAAGATTCCAGAGTTGAAAATTTCCAGGAGCTGTTGGAGCCCTCCAGCAGCAACAAACTGTAAGCATGTTATGGAACCAAAGTGAGAAAGACAACATTCAGAAATACCATTAAGTTCAGTTATACACCAATTTAAGCTTTCTAAACCAATAAAGAAATTATAAACTATTCAGCTGGATGTTTTAGGAAATCAAATTCAACAGTTGTAGGTAACTACGACAAATTTACAGGCCTGATAACACAGAATGGCTTTTGGCTGTTACACCTAAATCTGAGATCAAAACCTCTAAGATGGATAATGTTTTAAATGGGTTGCCAGCTTATATCTCCCTTGAGAACCTGCACTAGGTACTCCAGAACACTGCAGGGAAAACCAACCTTGCAGCTCCAGGTGTTTTTACTGTTCTCTATCTGATCCTCACTGGAGTCATCCGAGTCTGGGTACAGATCGCTGTAACTCCCCTGCACACAACCAGGCACAATAATTATCAAACAGAATTAAAATGCTACAGAATAACCCATCAATGATAGTTTGGCTCAGAGAAACACATCCCGTGCAAGAAACTCACTGTGGACTCCCTTCTGATTCTCCTGTTGGGCTTTCCCAGAGCCTCGATGATTTCCAGGGCATACAGAAGTTTATGGGCACTTTTGATGCGCAGGAGATCCTTCCAGCTGAAGCCATCGTTGCCCTGGGAAGAGAAACAGAAGACAGCAAACAATTAACGCAGTTCCAGGCAATGCTCATCTGGCTAAAAAAAGGCAGGGAGGGGGTTTTTCAAGTGATGTGGACAAATTATTTGGGGTTTATGGACCATTTCAAGTATATTTCTATACATGATCAACAATTTGAATCATGAAAACACAAAACTATTCTATGCTAAGGCACACACAATTTTAGACTAGAGGAAGGTAAATGTTACAGTCTAAACTGTAACTTCCACCAAAATTTTGATGCACATGAGCATGAAGAGCTGTAGTATCTGTCAGTATGTCATTTCAGCCACTTCTGAAGAGGCCAAGCTTTCATCTGTAGGACAAGAGACCAGAGAGGTTTCCAACCCAACCAGGCTGGGAACTTTGAGAATAGAGGACAAAAGTAGCTCTGTCACAGCACTCACACTGTTAAAGCAAAGCTGCAGATGAAGAAACTGCTCTTTCAATTCAAGCCAAAAGGTTGTGACAATTAGTACTGCCTACTCTTTTCATTTGTGACCTAATGTTTTAAAGGAAATTTTAAAAATAAAACTTTGAGAACTAAGCTGACATCTCTGTTTAGTTTCATTTTCTAAGAATTATTAGGTTTGTTTACTAGGTTTCCTTGTGTCCTGGCACACATAACATATTTGCTATGTACCATGCCTATTTGGGGGAAATTCAGCTCTACCATCCACGGATAACAAAGACAAACACGTAAGATTTTGTTCACCTGCTCATCTGAAATATTCTGGAATGCCTGCAACATATTGGGGCACGTTGGCAGGAGCATCAGGAGTTCCCACACACGCCTGGACAAGTTTTCTGCATGGAGATGGAGCTCCTCACACCTTGCACTCTGACAAACACAGAACAACCATTGGTATGGTGAACTTCTTTGAGAAAATAAGATTTCAGAGCCCAAAAATGTATTTGTTCTTAATTAACAGGTTGTTTCCTATCTAATGTAAGTCCATAAATAGAACAGGATAGCTGAAGACTCACTGAACCTGCAAGAAACTAAGGTACATTATCTTTACAGAATGTTTTGAAATATTTGAGTGCAAATAAAACTTAAAAATAAACTACTGGTTCAAATACACCATATATTATTTAATCCCCCACAAGCTAATGATGGCACACAAGACAAAGCTCGAGCTTTTGCAATAGAACCTTTGCAAACCTTCCTTCAAGCCAATTCCCATTGTGAGTCATCAGGTCTATTTAACTAATCGATACTGTTTCTTAAGAATTACTCTTTTATAGCTTCTACAATATTGAGAACATTTAAAATGTATCAGAACAATGATTATACCACATGTGAAATGTGAATAAGCAGACAATACACATTTCCACCACTTGGATGGTGTACATAAGAAGTCTAGATTGGAAAAAATAATCCAATGAAGTAAGACTTATTATTATATGCATGATTCTAATAAATTCCTCTAAATTACCTCACTGTCTTCCATAGCCACTTCTCCAGAGGGAGGCTTAAAAGAGGCCAGCATCTCCAACAGGTCAAAGAGGGTGGTCAGATGAGGCTCCTGCAGGAGCAGGAGCATGGGGATGTTGTCCTTCTGAGGAGGAGGCAGGCAGGACGCTGGCAGCTGGACACCTTCCCCTTTCCGTTCCCTCCTGGGAGCACCCAGGGACACAAACACCATCTGGGACACAGGGCAACAACAAGCAGCGAGGACACCATTTTAGCACAAGCCACCAAATGTTTTCAAAAGGATCATCATTGAAAGCTCAGAGAGAAATTGCTATTTTGCTGCCAGATCTTTGCTTTGCAGTGTTCTCAGCAACTGCCGCAACTCAGACTTGCCTTTGCCTTCACACCCTGTTACCTCCCCACGCAGAGAGCACATTTATGAGCTGCAGGACACCACAGCCACACCTCAGTGAGTGCCACCTCTGTGCCAGCAGTACCTGCATGTCCTTAAACCCCAGCTCATGGAGGGTTTTTTCATCGTAATCAGTTGTCAGTTCGTGCCCAGATGAAATCATTCTCACAGGTCCCATGAGGCCTCCTAGAAGAAAAGATTCTTTCAATAAAACTCTAGAATCAGACTTTTGGTTTGCTGTTTTTGATAGCACACCTTTCAGCAGCAATAACATGAGGCAAAACCTTACTGTGACTTCCGTAAGAAAAGTGGTTATTACCCCAAACTATTCCGAAAGAAACCTCTACAGTAACATCACCCAATCTCACAATGGGAGGGGTTCCCAACACACATTTAAACATGCCTGGCAGTGAATTACACTGTGCCACAGGAGGAGAATGGAAAACAATGGGATCATCAACCAAGCCTCTTTGTGCCACACACCCAGGGTGAAGTCAAAGGCAAAGAGGCCATGACTAATCTTACTGCAATGTAAGTTGGAACCAAAGATGTCAGACACCTAAAAGGAAAAACTGGGAACATCCCTAGAGAGAACTCCCAACACTGACCAAGAAACCCGAGGAATTACAGGATTAGGAATTTAGGTTCATTTGGTGCCGACAATTCAGCCTCTATTCTTACATGCACACTTTTCCCAACACTACCATGTGTTTCTAAAATCCCAGATACATCAAAAATTAAAATTAAATTGTGATTGTACTTGATGGAAAACCAGACAGTGTCTTCACTGAAACAGCTTCTCGTGACAGGCTGGAAAAGGATTTTACAAAGAAGGTAATTAAGGTGTCCAAAATTCAGTCTGGTTTACTGACAGTGTGTCTCATTAAAATACATATTTTAGAAGTTGTTAGACTAGGAAAAGGAAGTCTGATTCCACTTAAAATAGTAGTGTTGGAAAAGAGTGCTCATGGATAGAGTTGGCTTGGGTACCATGCATTACATGTTAACCTGGCCTATGATGAGAAAGAAAGAAAACACTGAGAAGATAATTCAGAGAACATTCTGAGCAGCAATAACTAATAAGAACACTGCAGTACCCATCAATATTATCAACAGGATCAAGAAAATCTCCTCCCAAAGGACACAGCAGGGATTTCCGTTCACTCCCAAACACATTCAGAGGGAACCATGACAGGACGCACGTTCACTATACTAAGCAAGCAGTGACCATCTCAGGAAAAGGTGACATTCCAAATGAGGAGAGTCAGAGCAGGATGAATGAGCATTTTTGCTACAGGATGACCATAAATTAAAAATCAATTGCAAGAGTAAGGAAAATCTTACAGCTAACTGGAATACATGTATGTAGGGTATAAATTATGAATTTGAATTACAGCTTCAAATGCTGATGGCAGAGCCAGAGGTGTATAAATTTGATGAAATACAGAAATATAGAACTTTATCAAGCTCTGTGCAACAGAATCTCCGAATCACAGAAAACAACATAATTCATTAAAACAACAAGAAGAAAAATAATGTGGGGGAAATCTGTTGGAATGTGATGAATGTCCTTGATCTAAGGCCTTTAGTCAGATCCAGATTTTCTTTGCTACGTCAAAGAAAAGGCTTAAGTGAGGGTGATGCTAACTACAGTCAGAAAACATAAACCATAAATGCCTGCTTAACTAGGACAAGGCAAAGCCCACGTCCAGCAAGGCTGCCCATGAAGAAGCCTGCCAGGGCAGAGGGTGCAGCAGCAGCCCCAGCTCACCTGGGAAGTCGCCCTTGCGGCTGCTCTGGCCGAACTCCTGCAGCTGCGCCTGCTGGTTCATCTGCTCCTTCTGCAGGTTCTCGTACCAGTGCGTCACCTCTGCCCGCAGGTCGGCCACCTGGTCACTGGGATACATTTCTATAGTCATCTGCAAGACAACACGGGGCTTGGTTCCCCAGGAGCACCAGGCAAGCGCCCAGGTGTGCCGGGGGTGCCAAGGGCCGCTGGGTTCACCTTGTCAGGCAGCCCCGCCGGCTGACACACGATCCGCAGGGGCAGCGACTGTTTGTCACTCAGGGCCTTCAGGTGACTGCTGATCCCGGTGCCCTCGATCTGCCACTGCCTCAGGTGATATGCAAACCTTCAGAAATAGGAAAAAACATGGCAAAAGTACTTTGGTCGTACCCACTGAACACAAAGGTTTGGTAAACAATGAGAGCAAAGATAAAACGTGTGCCTTGTCAGGTTTATTCCAAATGAGAGGAAGTTAGTGACATTCTCTTCACTTTTCAAATCAAGCTAAAATAACTTTAAAGAAGTTTCTTTGGGGAGGGATGGGGAAACATGAACCCCATTCACACATTTATCCAAGACACAGGCCAACTGTGGTAACTATTTAAACCTTATATATTGCCTTTTACAATTATCCACTACGTCCTTAGACAAAGAACCTCTTCCTTAAGTTAATAATGACTCATAACTCTTTCATCAATATGCTAAGAGAAATATAAAAAAATCCTGCATCCCAATAAATCAACAGAGCTTTTTACCTTCTCCTAAAGGCCTCCAAGTGTGTCTTCAGCATTAAGAGCCCTCTTTCAATAATGGTCAGACTGGAATGAGAGTCTTGCTCCAGGTTACTTGAAGCAATCATCAGGCTCTCCATACACTTGCTAATAAATTCCTGCTCCTTTTCCAGTCCAGTTTTACCTACAAGATCAAGTAAATGACACTTTGGGACCATGCATTTTAATACTGAGAATACAAGGGGGATAATGCCAGATATTCCTTAGAACACTAGGAACAGAAAACAAAGGTGAAAATGAGAGCTCCTACCGTTGATGTAGTAGGAGTTGATGTACTGGATGGCTGCTCTGCTGACATCCCCAGACTGGGCCCTCAAAGCAATGCCCCAGAACTGGTCCATGCCACACAACTGCTTTGCCACAAGGAAACAAACACAGCAACAAAACACAGCCTCATTATTTGACTGGCAGTGATGCTTTTCTCACCTGAGACATTTTATTTCCTTCTTGACTCAATTACTCTCTCAAGTTTTACCTCTGCACACGTCAATTACAATCAAATTTTAAGTTTCACACAAACATTTCCAAAGTTTGAAGCATGAAGAGAACTGCTTAAAATTCAAAGCAGTGAACTGACATTTTTGATAAACAGGAGTACTTTTAAATGAAGCCTTAAAACCACAACTACAATTGGCATTCATTCCAAGAAAAAAAATTGCCTCAAATCACTTCAGAGAAAAGTATTTTATATTTTATTTCTGAGACACTTTCTCTGTATAAAAAACTACAGCAGAAAAACTTTCAGGTCACATCATACAAACTGAAACATATTTCACAACTGATTCCTAGTCAGAACTAAACATAACTAATGTTATCTGAACCTTCTTAATTAGAAAAGCAAACCTTGCAAACCCAACACGAGAGCAGACCCAGCTCAGTTATGGTAAGAATCTGACAGAGCACACAAAGTGATGCAGGCAACAGGCCCCACTTTCTCTGTGGTTCTTCATCCCTGCCACTAGAGACAAAAGGCACCTGCCAATCAGGAGGGAAGGTCCAGGGTTGTTCATCTCTCCCTGCCATTTCACTGTCCCACTGTGGGACCTCCCGAGGGCCGTGGCACCACAACCTGTTTGTTCTCCAGTAACTCAGCTCTGCCCTGCCCTGAGAGAAGCCCCTGAGCACAGCCCTAGGCTCACCTCAGAGTTGGAGCCCCCATCATAGGCACTCGTAGCCAGCCGGGCCAAATTGCACAAATGCTGGAAGAGGTTGAGGCCGGTCATACTGATGGTTTCAGGTTTCAGCTGGGGCATCTAAAGGCAATGAAGGCACTTCAGTGTGCAAAACAAATGCACTGATGGCACAGGTATTTATGTCATTAGCACAGAAAAACAGCACGGTTATTACTAATCATATTCCACTGGAGCTCAGTTAGAATTGAGTCTTGCAGAAGATCACACTCTGAATTTTAGACACAATGCAAAAAATCAACTATAATTGGCTTAAACAAGCCTTCTCACTGATTTGAGCTGTAACAATGCAGAGGGAAGAGAAATTATTTTAACAGCTTAACTTCTCAACAGCCGGATAATTTGTTCAGATACGTGACGTGACTCTTCATGTACCAAACTAGAAAACCCCCTGTGTAACCTTGAAAAAGAACCAGACTACATTAATTATTGCACAATCCATCCATTGTGCAATGTCACCTGTCAAAGAGGACGGATGGGACCCCTGGCAAAATGTACTCGTGAGATTTATAGGCCCCTCCCAAAAGAGAGGCCCAGAAACAACTTTCAATCCGTTAAATAGTGCTGATATGGAAATCATACCCGAATTAGAATGTTGCAATTAGCTCCCTACATACCTTTTCCAAAAAAAGATGCTTGTAAGTCTCCATGCCCATGGCGTGCTGGTCTTTACTTCGGACTTGGTTCAAGAACCAGTGTAGTGCATCGTCGTAACACTCGGAATCCTCCACTAAGCAGTGCCACAGGATGTCCACTTGTTCCAAACTCAGCCCTGCAGGTTGTTCTGCAGTTAATTGTTGGTAATTATTGGGCACAACCCAGAGCCTGAATCTGAGCTGGGTATTGAGGCTGTGGCTGAAAACTGTAACTATTCCATTGCTTCTCCTTCCAAGAGAACAGCAGGTCTGTTCTCTTGGCTGGGACAGAAACACTTGTGAGCTGAACCAAGTTCTTTAAGAAGAACTATTTGATCAACAAGAGCAAAAGGGGGGTGACAACTTCTTTTCTCTTGGCTACAGATACTCTCCTTCCTTCCATCACTTCAGTGGCCAGAGGGACAAGCCATGCAGTGGATGCTCTTTGACTACCTCTAATGAGACTATCCAAATAAACTCTCTTGTAGATTTCAATTGTAAAAGGGGTAAACAGGATTAAAATATAAAGAATTATTCGGTTTTTTGTATCACAGTACTCCAGCAGAAGATCTCTAGGGACATTCTGGACATGAACCAAAACCCATAAATACATAATATATTACCTTCATTTAGTAATTACTACAATCCTAATATTCAGAAAAACTGAAGCACAGAGAACATGAAAACTTGTTCTCTCAGAACCGCAACAGGACCTGAACTCCAGTGCTGGTTCTGTGCTTAGTCAGAAAACCTTGTTCTCAAACACTATCAGAGATTATTTTAAACTGTACAATTAAAATATTTCTTTAAGGTAACACTGATCATTAAGAACTATTTTGCCCCACTAGGAGGTGCTTCTGTGGCACAGCAAGCCCAAGTACTCACTGAAATGATCTGGTGATCCCAGAGTTGAAAACACACAGGTCAGGAACTGGAGACGAACCTGAACCTCTGCACTGTGGCTGTATCTAAATGGAAATTTGGATAAGAAAGGAAGTTTCTGCAGTGGTTTCTTGTCATAACCTTTTTCCCCACTCATGCACGTGCCTCTTCAAAGTATAAATAATTGTTTCTATAAATTTCTTTCTGAACTTCTAGTTCTCAAGTGCATCATTTCGTCACTTTGCAGGATGTCCCTTATTTTTTCCCTGACCTGTATAATGCAGATGTTTCCACTCTGAACTTCCAATTTCAGCTGATACATATTCTTTTTAAAAATATTTTCATACCTGATGTAAAAATACTAACTTTATTTCTGTTTATATGGTCAAAGGGGCAAAACAATGTATTGTTTTGCCTGAATTCAAAGCAATTCATCCCACTTACAGCTTTCTAAGTAATTCCTCACTATATTAAATTCCTCAATATATTAAAGGGGCATAATGAAGTCAAACTGGATCCATAAATAGCAACATTTTTCCAGTTTGGAAGCCCATATTGCCTTTGACATGTGTCAAAACATGGAACATCCTCTGGGATGGGGGAGCTGGAAATTGTATTGCTTGTTCATATACACCTAATTCAAATCACACAGATTAGAAAGTGCTGAGGAATGTGTTAAACAGAAAAAACTTATGCAAAGATTAATGACAGGCTTTAACACTAAAATATCTGAATGGTTTTATGACATGAAATCACTTTGAATTGATTTGAGTATCTAAACCTTCCTGTTTTATTTGTACACAAATATTCAACGGGATGTCTAATAAAAAATGACAGGAGAGTTCCTGGGGTTTTTTAAGGAAAATATTTTAAATGGTACTGTTTTTACAGACCTTTGTCTCTCTAAGCATGCAAGGTCCCTGCAGAACTGCATTGTAAGAGCAAGGAGAAATGTTTAAAGCCATCAAAGAGCCCACACTCCAGTGAGTTTGTACTTACAGTGCGTGTTTGTGCCGTCCTTCCCTGACTGCCTGAATGTAGTGTACCAAGTTATCAAAGAACAGTTTCATCATATTTAGCTCTTTTTCTGCCCACCTGCGTCAATTAGAAGGGCAAAAAGAATTATGGTTTGCTTCAAAACAGCAGAAAAGCCACAGAAAGCAGACAGCTAGTACAGGAAAATGGCCCGCACATAAACCCAAAGTAAACATTCCATTTTCCATCTACCACAAATTCAGGAGTATTTTCCAGTACAGTCCTCTCTTCTTCCCCGCAATCCATAAGGCTTCTTAATGTTGTTATTTTCAGGCACAGGACTGACAGAACACTCCCTTCTGAGACCATGAAAACTGTTCCTAAAGGCCCTAATTCAGAAAAGGTCTAAGCCAAAACTCAGAACTGGGAATGTATTTACATGTCATGCCAAAAGGGTAAGATACATTGCTGCTAATCACTGCCACCTTTCCCAGAATCCATCCATTGCCTACAGCTGGACCAGCCAGTTACATTTCTTCTAGTAAAGAATGCTGTGCTGGGTGCCTTCAATGTCACAGGTTTTCTGACAAACCCAATTTCTGATTAACTGAGAAGCACTGGATACACACCCGGAACAGAATGGTGCAACCCCAAGTTATTAACACCCTTTACAATGTCTTACTGGGGGGTTTCTTGCTCTCCCTGCAAATCTTTTGGGATTTAAAGGTTCAGTTTGGTTTTAAATATAAATCAGGCTTCACCTCAGTTACAACAGCAGTTAAACTATAAAGGAGTAAGTTGTATGCTGAGGAAATGTGGGCCTCAGGGAGGAGACAAAGCAGGCCATAAGCCCAGGCTGGCAGTGCTTGGGACAGGCCTTGCAGCCCCTAAAAGTCCCCCCCACTCACATTGTTATCCAGTGTGTGTCGTAGCTGCTCCCAAACTGCTGAAACGTCCCAAACAGCTTCGGAAGAAGACGAAGGGAAACTACTACTGACCTGGAGGGGAGAGAGAGAAATGCTGACACTGTACTGATTGTTCCAAACTGAAATAAGCCATTTCGAAATCACCTGGAGAAGCTCAGGTTTGAGGACCTACTAGCTAAGTAGTTTCCTGAATGTGAAGTACACACACTTGAAACCCTTTGTGTCTCACACCTTGGACACACAGTCAGATCGGGGTCTCAGTGCCCTTGGAACTCATCTCACAAATACAGTTCTCAGCAACAGGTCACAACATAACACTTCAGGTGGTGCCCAGTAGGGAGAACACACAAATGCAACAAGATGAGAAATTGAGGACACTGAGGGAATAGAACAATGAGTACCAGAAACACCCACAACCCTCTGGGAACTATTTTTATTCTTTTGCTTTTGTCTAGTTTACCTTGTCTTCCTGCAAAACAAAATAACAGTTAGAGCCAACCGGCATGTTGCAAAAACAGAGCCATGTAAAAGCAACTAATTTCTGATTTAAGTTACCTGTTGTTTGCTAAGTTTTCTAAGCAGCCTTCAATGAACCTCATTCGAATCTGCCTGTCAGTGAACCAGCACACCAAAGAGCAGAGCAGCTTCTCTGCTTCATTTATTAACCCTTCGGAGAGGTGAATCTGCAGCAAGGACAGAGAAAGGCCAATGAATACTACAGATTTATTTTCCTTCCTAAAAAATGGTCTTTTCTGCTATTGAACTTACTGCATCTTCATCCTGGACCAGATCCCACAAAAGGGTGTTTCCCTTCTTACAGACATTGTCCAGATTAATGTCAGTCACGGCATTGCTGTTGTATTGATGTTTATGAACTGCAGGTCCTGAGCAGAATAGAAAGACCATCACAGAATAAGGAGAACGAACCATCTAAACTGAACATGATTCCCTGAGTGCACATAAACCAACATACTTTATTTGTTAACTTGGCCAGTTCAAAGTGCAACAACATTGTAACTGCAGCCTTTTCTCACATATGGGTTCTTAAAAGACCATCCAAGAAGCCAACAGGGCAGTCAGGCCAATATTTGCACTGCTTTTGGCTAATGGCAAAGTGCAATAAAAACAGCACTGAACAACTGCAAATGCAATTGCTTTTTAATTTAATTCATACTGCAATTAAATTATTTTTAAGGCTTTCTGCAGTGCCGTGGTCCAACGGGAGTTATCTGAACAACCACCATGGCTGGAAAGCAGGAAAAAAGCCCATTTCAATAAATTCCCCTCATTCTACATGATCTCCTCCATCTAAAAACCTCCTCCTAAACCCCAGGAAAAACAAACACCCTTTTTATGTAGGGTGGCTATCAAAGTGCAGGATTTTAGAAACTCATCATGTTTTCATAAACACTGACAGACACTTCCCTTGCTCTGTGTGGCCACAGCTGGCACCATTCATTCATCTACTGCTTGATACTATTTTCAGGTGGCAAAGTCAAGTAGGGAATTCAGACCGTGCAGAGCACTGTAATTATTTGCACGTGCAAAACTCGGGCTGTCCAAAATAATCTGCACTGAAGGCCTTATGCTCCAACAGTAATTTGGGCCTTCAGTAAGATGAGCAACATCTACGGAAAATACTGAAAAAATATGCTGATTTACAGATTTACAAAGTTTTGGTAGTTTATTCAACTCTGCAGTGTAGAAGAAAACCCAAATTTTCAATGTCAGGCTGAAATTATTATTTTAAGTGACTTCTCATTCAGCTGTTTCAGGAAAATATATAAATAGTACTGGGCTTAATGTCTGCTGGACACAGCAAACTTGGTTCTACCAGGACAGGGGAGCAAAATGCCAAACCTTCACCATTATGTTTAAAAAGAAAATAAAGAGAAAATGAAGCATATGGAAAGGTAACTCCTGAGAAGTGTTTTAACAGCATCTTAAATTGCACCCAGAAGTAAACGAAAAGATTTGGCAGTGTAAGATGAAACAGCATAAAAAGCCCTTTACAGCAAACTCCCAAAGATATCAAGTTATATTTTAACTCCTCCCAGAATTATCTTCTCTAGAGCCCACTACGGTTAATTCATTTATGGGTTCATTTATGATGACAAATGTACTGAGCCACAGTAAAATCCACCAACCAGAACAACAACTGCAAAAGGTTTCAGAGAGGAAAATAAAATCAAATCTTGCATTTCAGTATCAACTTTCTTTATACTTTAATAACTTATTAGAAAAACTTAGCAGGAACTAGTAAATAACTAGAACTTTGTAGCTTCTTCAGGGCCTTTACTTGTTTTAACTTGCATTAAAAGCTCCAGTACAAATGGGGAAGGGGGGAGATTTAAAAAGACAAACAGTTAAAACACAGACATATAAAAATAAATCTCCTGGAGAAACAGCAAGGTCTCAGCAGTCACCGTGATTTCTTTGGGCAAATACATATGAGTGGTTAAAATAACTTGATTATTTTAATTATAGCAGACCGATTCAAACTTATAAAACCAAGTTAGAAGCACAATGTCCTCCGGTGTCCCTTTTATCAGTCTTACCTTGAGTAAGATGTTCATGGTAGATGGAGGCCAGGTTAGGGAGGTGCTGCTGAAGGTGGGACGTGAGCTCAGCGTGCGAATTGATCTGCACGAGCTCCTCCTCACAGCCAGACTCTTCCCCATCAAAATCTGCCATGTTCTTCTCGGATTTTGCACTCACTTGAGAACTACTGCAACTGACATCGTCTGCACTGAGCATGTCATCGACCATGTGCCTGCAAGAGAAGGGGATCAGAAGGGACAATATCAAGGAGGAAGCTGTTTATAGCGGGCTGAGAGCGAGCAGACTTCTCCCTAAAGCTAAAGTCAGGATGAATCATCTGTCTCAAGAGCAGCCCTTGGGAGGAATTGGAAAAACCATCACAGCGAAACTCAAGGGCTCACTAGTCTGATTTTTTTCACATTAGCTAAATACAGTGTTTCCCACAGCAGATTTAACATTTCTTAAATGTTGTCTTAGCTATTCCATACCAAAAATTTAGAGAAATTGTCGATGAGAGGTGAACAAATCAGATCTCCCTGTAACCACCTGCAACAACTATCACCTCTGTAAGACAGAAACACCCCGAGCTTTAGCAAAATGCCCACACTGATTTCTGCCCAGTATTTTGCTAGCACTTTGATTTCTGTCGGAACCAGAGGAAGGGCCAAGGAGCCTACCCATCGTGGTGGTGGTGGTGGTGGTGATGGTGGTGGTGGTGCTGCGGCCCGATGAACTGCCGACAGTTGAAGAGCTCGTTGCCGATGGTCTCTCCGAGGAAGTCCCCCGTGTGAGTTATGCAGGAATCCTGGGAGCCCTGGGAGATGTGGGCGGCGCCCATGTCCCCCGCCATGTCGTGCTCCGTGTCCTCGAGCATGCGGATGCGGTTATCCACGGGCGGCCCCACCGTGTCCGTGGGGAACACGTGCTCCTTCCCCGCCCCGCCGCCCGCCCCGCTCCGCTCTGCCGGCCCCGCCGCGTCCCCCAGACAAATGCCCGCCTGCGACTCCAGCTTCCTGCCCCGCAGGTCTGTGCTCCTGCTGCTCTTCTGCGGGGTATGGCTCCGGTCCTCCTCCTCTTCGTCCTCCTCCTCTTTGAGGGCCTCCATGTCGGCGATGTCCTCCGACTGCACCTCGCTGCCGGGGCTCCCTGCAGACTGGCTGGCGTGGCTGGAGTTGGCCTCGTTGCTGGAGCCATCGCTGTGGCCGCTGCTGCTGCCAGGCCCGCTGCTGCCGTCCTCACCGCTGTTGGCTGTCTCATCAGAGCTCCCTTGCATGGACTCCTGCAAGGATTTGGGCCTTTCTTAGGGTTGCTGGGAAAATCAGACACCGCTGGAAATGCATCGTTCTAACACCCTTCTTCCTTTGGGAGGGCACATGTCTAACCCGGGAGGTTTCACTCACCCTTTCTCCACGTGGCTGACAGGGACAGTGCCCTGAGCGAGGCGAGGCTCCGACACCTCACTGTTTGCACTCCCCTGCCCACGCCAGTGCCCTGCCACCCCTCACCAACTGCAACGTGCTTGTCTGAGGTGCTTTTGAAACAACTACAGCTAAAACCCCACTCCTCCCAGAGCTCAGCACGCAGACTGCCAGGCCAAGACTCCCAGTGTCACCTCAGTGTCCGAAAGGCGCTGTTGGACGTGCTTTGTCCTGTTGATGAGCTGCTCCTCCATCTCTATATCGCTGCCTCCGCTCTGGTGGGTGTCACTGTTGTCACTGCTCTGAGGGCTGGCTGCTGGTGACCCTAGTTCAAAAGCACATCCCCCAGTTATTTTCTGAGAGACAGTAACTGGAATATAAAATCTGCCTCAGCTGTTGAGCGTTCCCCCAGCAAACAGTGTACCTGAACACTAACCATTTGTGTGAGGACTCTGAGCACTTTAACACAAAGCTTGTATTTTGATGTCTCTTCTGGCTGGTATATAGCACAGTTATACAAATCTCCTGGATTTTACACAATATATCATTTTCCTTTGCCGTCTCATAAAAACATGATTTTTAGTCGTTCTTCTATTCAAATTAAACAGCTGCACAAAAGCACTGTAGCATCAACAGAATCAGGTTGGGGTGCACTTCCAAAACTGTACTTACAAGGTGAAGGGGCCGCTCTTCTGAGCTCCTCTTCTTCTGAAGGGAAAAAGCAGGATGGAAAAATAAGTGACTCAAAAGCTTTTTTTTGTCAGCATATAGTTGTCCACGATTCACAAAAATCAGCAGTAAGAAAAAGGGAGGGAAACTACTGTAAAATGGCTTCTCAGCACCTTTAGCAATGACTGTGAGGAAATACCCAGCCAAGTGAAAAATAAACAAACCAGAAACAGCACGTAGGACCAAAAACCAGGGGAAAAGCAGGTCAGCTTTTGTAAGACTTTATGGAGCCAGTTACAGATGTGCAGTGGAACAAGAATAGTTAACTCATGAACTATGCACCATCTTCTGAATTAAGAAAAAAGAAAGATACTACTTTAGAAGAAAACACTACTTTTAAAAGGAAAAGGGCTACTTTAGCTACAGAAACAGAATAGAGCTGAAGCAAAGCCTTCCAAATGCACTCACCAAGTTTTAATGCTTTCATCTATATCCTCAACTTCTGCCAACATGACACTTACAAAAACTCCTTAAAGGAAAAAGTTCTATACCTGCTTTTTGTCCAGCAAGGGGCCTACAAAAATTCCAAATGTAACTCCCAGACCCTACTGGAAAATCACGAACCTTTTTTATTTCCCATGGGCAGGTTGGTGCTCAGTAAAGATGCAAAGGAGCTTTGTTTTGACAGCTGAGCCTTGGCTGCCAGTGCATTATTCCACAGGGCTTTGATCAGCATGGATGCCAAATACAAGGTCTGCAGAAACAAAACCAGGGAGCAGTGTCATTAAGCAGCAGGTTTGGGATACAAAGACCCACTGGTAATCTTTCTATACACCAAAATAAACTCATCAAAATAAACAAAGGAATGAAATAACGTTGTGGGAAGCACTTTGGAATGGCAGACAGGAAGTTAAAATCTTCCACCAGTGGTCATGCAGTCTTCAAAAAGCTCTGAAAACTGGAATTGTAGAAACATGACAACTTGACTTATGTTGTGCATTAGTGAATCCTCCTTTCACTGCATTCCCTCAGGAAGGCCAATCCAGAGTGGCTGTTTGACATAATTATGAACATCACTACAGGGATTTTGCTGGCCTTGCCCTTACCTGTTCAGTGTGAGCACTGGGATGAAGAGTTGAGACAAGGTTCAGGAGGTGTCTGAGCGGGACAGGGTCCAAGTTTTTGATCAAAGAAGGAAACAGGTCGTGTATGTAACGACTGCAGTGCTTTAGCTGCAGGGCACAGGGCACAGGAACAGCAAAGCAAACAAACAAAATCATCAATTATTGGCAAAACTGCAGCCACTAAACATCTCTGCACAGGTTCTCAGGAAGCACTCGCCCCAAAATTCCAGACTCCATCAGGTTTGTAATTTGGACTAAGCTGATTTTGACACTAAAGTTTAGTGGAATCAGTATAATGTAACAGTATCTTAGGTCTAAGAACTTGGTGAAAAGAAGAACTGGAAGTTTATTTTGTATTTGAACTTCAGCATCCCTTGAAAATAGTAGTTTATATGCTGAATCCTGAGGGAAGCAGTATTTGCAATGATCACCTTCTTAGCAGTGCTGAATACAGATCAAGACACTACAGGCCAGTGTGAGAGTCAGAGAACAGACTGTGTGAGGATTATAAATAATTCTTGTCTCTCCAGTACTGGATGTCAAAAAACGTGACAGTGTGTTTAGTCAACCCCTCTATTTCCACATGAAAGTGACAGTGCTCCTCCATGGTTCTCTCTGGTTAAATGCTGCTCTTCACAGTCACTTAAAAGGCTTTGGCTGTGTTTGTATTCAAAAAATAAAATAATTGTTACAAGAAGCCTCTAGAAGACATTCTTAATGTAGGTTATCACATATGCACCTTAAAAGGGCTTTGGGTTTTTTTCTTTTCGTTCTTTATTTGGTTTTTTTTCCTTCCTGGCATTAAAATATCCACGTCAGCAATTGATGGGGTGCAGGGCATCTTTCCCATGATTCAAAGTGGACTGAAATCATGAGGGTTCTATACAAAGATGCATTCAAACATCTTGAGACAACTGTTTCAACTAAGGAAGATAAATTTTTGTCCAAAAATTGGTTTAGAAGGGGGGAAATACATTCTTTGAGGCCTTCTATTTTTACAGTCTAAAGGTGTCTGCCTTCTCACCAACATGACAGCAGGTCATACTTAATTTTGATACTTTCAAAGATACTTTGAAAATATCAGTCTGCCAAAATGAACATGTGAAGTGTAAAAGAATTATTCAATTTAGGGAATTATATTATTCTTCAAGAAGTATCAAATATGTTAAAAATCCAGAGGTCTAACCTAGTGTGGAAAATCAGGGAAGGTAAAATATCACTTTAAAAATTAGTAAAAGTAATTATTAATTATTCTGATACAGAAAATTGGAGCCTATTAGAGCAAATGCTGTTCTAATGAGCATTTATTAACATTCCAGCTGCATGTTCTAATGACAGTGGACTACAGAGGGCTCACAGTGTGTATACAGTAGTATTTGACTGAAACAAATTACAAACAAATATTGAACACATAAAAACCCCTCTTCAAACCCTAACTCATATCAAAGCATGTTCCCTATGCCTGTTCAAAAAATCAAAGTGTCTGTTGTATTCAAATCCCCCCCATGAAAAACATCCCCACCTGAAATAAAAAGCACAGCAACCCATTAAAAGCAGCACACAAATAAACCTTCCTGCAGGCAAAAACCTATCAGAGTCTCCCAGGTTTAGCAAGCAAAAAATACAATGTCAGTGCCTTCCACAGATTTTAACATCAGCAGAGTAGCACGGCTGTAAACTTCACTGCCACGACTTTCACCTGATTATTCCCACCAGGAGTAAGTGAAATGGAAGCTACAACACACAGGAGAGAGGCAATTTAACACGGGGGTAAAATATATTAGAACTGCCTGACAATCTTCATCCCCATTCTTGATGAAAACACCATGTCCTTGCTACACAACTTCATCTTTTTCCTGCTATAAATTCAGTCAAGGTGAATTTTTGCATCTAATAAACAACCCAGTAACCATGGCACGTTACCCAACCTGGATTATTGGTCAGCAAAACACTCGAAGAGCCAAGAAAAAGCAAAAAACCTCAACTTTAGGAATGGAAACCAAAATCAACTTGCCATTTTCTTTTCTTTTTTTTTTTTAATCACTTCTGCAATGATAAAAGGTTTATACACACCTGTGCTGCAGCCCAAATACAGTCTATATGCTGAGTACTAAGTCTCCCTTCAGCTGCAAGGAAATTCAGAATCACTTGGCACTGTTTGATGATCTGCAAAGTGAGAACATATTGAAGAATTACTGGAACAAGAAGTTCCTCCTCCGTGTTTATACCAAAACAACAATACTTTAATACAAACCTCAATATGTAAATTTGGTCCAAAAATGTGTTCAACTACATTGTTGCTGATAAGCCAGTCTGCAAGTTCTTTTGCAATGGACCTAGAGATGAAAAAAGAGTGGGAACAGTAAAATGACCTGCCTGTAACAACTCTTTACACCGTGCTCTTCCCCAGCCCAGCGGAGAGGGAGAGCACACAAACCTTTCTGAGCACACACCATATTCAGTGGTCATTTTTCCAGGTAGGAAGCAAATTATTCCAGTATTTTTTCTTTAGCTGGAAGACCATAATGCCAATAGCAGCACTGCCCACTTGCCCCTCTGGATCATCAGCAACTTCACCAACTGTAGTAACTAACACTCAACCACTCCCAAAGACCTCCCAGGGAAGAAGGTCTGACTCTGCTAAGCCAAGTCCATCACGAAATTCCAGACCTACTGAAATGTAGCTAAAGTGGGAGCGACAGAAATGATGTTGCAAAGAAAACCATTTAGCTATTTTTAGATTCTCTTACATTAATAGCAACTCATACAGCTTAAACCCCTCTGATTCACATGACCATACTTACACACAGGTACTTCAAAATTCTCCTTTGGCTTCATCCAAACCAACAGGGAATTCTTACCCACTGCCAATCCAGAAGCAAACATTGGAACTGAACAGGACGAGGAAACCGGGTTTTCCAAAACAAAAGCTGAACTTCCAGAAAGGACTGCCCTGTCTGGAAACTGGTGCATAAGCTCCTTTTTATTCCTTCTTTTCAAGGCAACGTTTGTTTACCCCTATTTTGGCATCAGAAGCAACTCGAGGCCGTGGCAGTATTTAAAGCTCAGCCTTTGGTGTAACTGGCCCTGCAATAAGAGCACTCTGTCCCGCAGGGAGGGAGGGGGGTATTTTTACCACTGCAATCAGTGGCACGTTTATGGGCACTCCTGAAACCCGGGCTTGCCAATCTTCATCATCCCCAAGACGAAAATAAGACTCTTTAGGTAAAAAGAGATTGCCTTTGTAGGTTTTCCACACAGGATTCACTACTCAGGGGCATCCTGCCAGTTCTCCCATCGTTTTGAATTACCTGATCCCTATGGATGAGCTGAAGGAGCAAGGCTCCTATTACTCCACACTGTTTCTATACCATCCCCTTCTGTCCCAATTCCAGGAGATGGGGAACTAAATATTCTTACACTGTTGAAAAAAGGTCATGTCCTGTAACATTTAAGTAATAACTGGCTTGTAAGCTACAACAATTTGCCAACAGCATCACTTATGGCTTATTAAGCCCTTAGTTCTCACACTGTGACATCAGTTTGACAGGGGACCTGCCCAAAGAGGGGCTGAAAGGATAAGCTGGATCTGTTCCCTGAATCCAAGATCTACCTGAGTTCCCACTTCAAAACCAAACCAACACCCACCTATCCCCCCAGCACCCAAGAGATGCCCACCCCAAACCAAACTCTTGGAGCATGGATCTCCCCCAGGGCTTGGATCTCTGCCTAACAAAACCTGAGTCAGCAGGATTATACCCAGTCATGTGTTGTATTTTAGCTCCTCCGAAGGAAAGAACAAAAACTCTCTTCTACATCGAGTTCCTTCACCTTTTTTTTTAATTACTCTGACAGTTCCCTGTCTCTAATCTGCACCATTTGTCTCCTGAAAAATAATGGCTAGTTCTTCTGAAGGAATGCCTCTGTTAATGGGTGTATTCTCAGGGGGAAACCTCTCCATCCTGCTGGGGAGCTCAGCTGCGCTAAAATGACATCTCAGATTTCTGAAGGAAAACATTCATTTGAGAGGGATTTGTTGAGGATGGCCAAAACCAAGAGGATCCTTGTGAAAGGCACAATGAAGCCTTTGTGTTTCCCAGAGGGAATTGTTCCTTCCAGAAAGTTTGGCTGAGGGCACACCTTTAAAATGACCAAGCCAGTACCAGCACTAACTATTCTGTTCTCTAATAGACTAAGGAATATATTTGCAGATCCAAGGATTCACCAAAAAGGCTAATTTCAGTGCAAATGAAGGATGTCTGACCTACTTCCCAAACACTTCCACTTCAGGACAGGTTTTCCTGAAAAATGTTCCCCTTTCATATCAAAGGCAACGGTGAGAGTGAAAATCATGCATTATGATCAAAGTGTGGGTGTGCTTTTCCCTCTACCATGAAAGGAGCACTACATGGAATGGTTTTGCAAATTAGATACCAAATCATACAGGCCTTTGTAGTAAAAAAAAAATCACCTTGGGAGTAACATGTATTAGTTATTTTTCATGGCTTTAATAATTGGATAGCAAGGGGGAAAGCCATCAGAAGAACCTGATACTCTCTCAGGGTCTGTGTTGTGGGTGAGGGAGGAGGAGAAGAGAATGAAAAGTTAAAGGTAGCAGCTACTCTGGTTTGATTGTCTCTACATCTCTCTCACAGTGGAAATGTGCACAACATTTACTCAATTCCTCCCTAGATTTTTTAATGTAAATTCACTGGGAACCCATGTCTGTCAAAAATAACTGGTTTACTTCCAAGAAATGGAATTCAAGCACTTTTGACATTAGTTTCCCCAGGCATTCCATGAGACTGCAAGGAAGAGAGCAGGAGTGACATAACCCGATGTCTGAGAGCTGCACTTAAAAAATGTTTTTATTATAAATAAAAGTATACATAAGGAAACTACAGTTTATGCCTTTTCCTGGTAGGTCAAAGAATGCCTCTCTTTAAGAGGACTGGCTTAAAGTCCTAAAAGCACTTTAATCTAAGGCTGTGGTGCAACACTCGGTAGCCACATGATGACCCAGATCCAGGAACAAATCCCACAGCAAAGGAACCCCCCCCAGAGAAAACCCTGTTTATTCAACCAGTCAACTCCCAACACAATTGCCCACAAAGCTCCAATGGAGCACAAGAGCCAGGCCCTGACGTCCCTGAAAACCAGAGCGTAAAGGCTTCCAAGAGAAGATGCAGCACCCCAAGTGGCAGCTTGCAGAGGAGGGACACCAACAATCCTTGACAGAGCCACCAAAATAGTATCTGCAACACACCAAGAGATGTGAAGCCGAGCTCACCCATCCGGCACCACCAGTGCAAGGAGGATGCTGCGGGGGCCACCGCAAAGGAACACTGAGCTGAGCGGGAAAATTCACTACTGGTTTGGCTTTTTTCAGGGAAAATCTGAAAAGATCCCTCCAATGGGGAACAGAGAGAGGGAAGAGGTGTTTAAATGATGCTGCCGTGACTCAGTTGGTGAGCTTAGACAAAAACTGAGAAAGCGAGAGTTACCACAAGGTCAGGAAGTGGGGCGAAGGGAAAAGGCAACACAAAACTTGCAGCTGAGTATCTCAATAAATAAGGAAAGAAAGGAGAAAAAAGAGTCCAGACCTTTCTGCTCACAGGTAAAAGGAATTTTGGACACCTGACACTGCTCTGTAGGAAGCTCTTGAAGGGAGGGTGACCAAGTTTTGTAAATGAGGCGGGAAGTCATCCTGGCGTCACCCTGAAACCCGACCCCCAAAATACTGGGCTGCTGCCCAAGGGAAGAGCAAACAAATCTCTCTTTACCCGTGGTGTTTCCAGAAGCTGGCAGCATCCTCATTAAGGAAAAAGCAATACTTTTTCCTCTTGTGGGCCAAACAGCACCAAAAATCCTAAAAATCTTTCACTTCCTGAAAACACCACCACCACCAGTTTCGGGAATCACTTATTCAAAGACCTGAAGACTCTTCTGTTTGGTCCCATTTTTGGCTTCAGCAGATTTCATGTCTTCAGTACCTCAAACTGGAAAGGGTTTGATTCTGCCTCAGGAGCCAGGAGCAGCTGAATTAAAGGGACATCTCTGAGGGACACTGTGAAGTTGAGTCACTGAGACATCGCTCACATCTGGACCATCCCTGGACTCAGGCACACAAACCCTCGACCCCCGAGAAGACAGGCAGGGAAAGGAAATCCAAAGAGACAAACAAACACCTCGAGCCAGAGAACAGATTCCTCTGCTGAGCTTCCTGCTGCTCCCAAGTGCCATTGGTGAAATCCAAGGTTTGCCTACACAGAAGATGCTTTAGCTTGTCTTACCACGGAAAAATTTGCAAGGATGCAGAAAGGTGGGAAGCTGCTGCTGCAAAATATTAGCTAAGAAGCCCTGGTGGTAATTCCAAACAACAGGGAAGAGCTGGACTAACTGCAAGCTTTTGCTGTTTTCAAAAGAGACCTCCCGCAAACCCACCTTATCAAGATACAGAAGGAGAAATCCCAAAGGTTGACAGTTCCAAACGCGTCTGGAAAAGTCAAAACATAGAATGGGGATGGACCAGACATAATGCAAAGCATCTTCCTTTGGTAAATCTGCAGAGGCTGAAAAGGTACAAAATAAATCTTAAGACTTCCTCTCTCCACTGAGGAAAGAAAATAGGAATGAAAAGCTTTCCTTTGGCTGCTCATTCAGTCACTGCCAACTCCCTAAGTGCCTTTTCATCCAAAAATTTCTCATGAGCAGAGTCTGTAATGAGAGGGAAGCTTTGTACTGAACAAAGTGAAGAAGTGAGACATTCTCCCCATCCTCCTGCACTGGCCCCGGCTGATTATTTGGCTGGAAGACACAAGTGATTCCAAAAGGTATCACAAGATGAGCAGCAACGCTTGATAGTGATTTGCAACCCACTTTTCAGGTAAAACCCCGGAACAACTGGAATCCTGATTTTTTTTGTTTTTAAAAATCACATACTACAAAAGTGGAAAAGAAGGTTTTCTGTTCATGCTGCATTCCTTTCAAATGACAGGCTGTTTACAGATGCCCTTGCCAAGAAAGTAATATCCCAAAGGAGAATTTGACAATTTCCTTCAGCTTGAAAATAACTCTGATGCTCTTGCAAAGTACATCTGCTCTCCTGCAGGGAAATCTAAGCACCCCTCTCTTTCCCCACGCTGGCAACTTTTCTTTCTTGCAGCTGACACAGAAAATCAAACAGCTTTTTATTAGGTTTAAGTGGCAGAATAACTTGTTGATGTTACTAGCAGTTAAAAAACGCTTTATTCACAGTGTGTTTCAGCAGATAAACTAACAAGGGAACACCTCTGTGCCAGGTTTTCAACAGGAGGGAAGGAGAGAAGAACTGGATACACCTGAGGTTTGCCAGGCCCAGTGTAACAACACACCATGACCTGGCACTGCAGCACTGCAAACATCCCAAAGAGCCACCTCACACCCCCAGAGCAGTAGTGACTATTGATTTTGTGTTCCCAGGGTATTTCCTCAACTTTATGGAGCCAAACTGCTCTAGGTTCTGGTTCTTTATGTCTGAAATAGCAACCTATTAACACAAGTTTCACTTCCAATATTGAAGTTGTCCCTTACAATCCACATCACTGTGGTCGTGCCTGCAGTGAGAGTTCAATGTTAAAACAAAGCCACCTGGAATAAAAGTACCCAGAGAAAAGCAAGCACTGCTGCTGTGACACTGTGATGGGAAAGGACAGTGGACAGTGTGTGTTTCTGTGGCCCTCAGGAGAAACAAAAGGAGTGGTCACACCCCAGGAGAGAAATATAAAAAGCGGATCATCAGTAAAATCCCAGAATTTACACTCTCTGCCTGTTCATTCACAAGAAAAGTTATTTCAACTACTGAAATACATACTTTGGTTTAAATTCCAGGCGGTTTTAATACGCAGTTTAGAGTTACAATCAAAGTTAATACATTTCCTCACAAAAATACAACCCCACAGGTGAATCTTCTCAAAGGTTCCAACACACCCACATTCTACAAATAAGGACTTGGAAGAAGAAAACCACAGCATTGCCTCACAAACTCTGCAGAGAACTGCTAACAACCTCGGGGGCCAGTGATGGCAAGACAAGCCTTGGAGAAATAAACAATCCAGAGAAATGAGAAGATGGCAACAATAATGTGAATTGGATATGAACTAGCTGGCTCTTATTTACACACCACAATGGGACAATGGCCCGTTAGAGGAGCTAATGATTTCAGTATCTACATTTTTTCTAAAGCTTACCTTGATTCTACATTTTAATACAGCAAAAAAACCCAGAAACATCGAGAAATATCTTAAAGTTGCCATTCAAAACCGCATTTCCAATAAATGCCCCTGATTATCAGCACTCCCCACTGTGTGCAACCCACAAGCACATCAAAGAACTGCAATCATGTCACACACCAAGTATTCAGAATAAGGTTCCTACTTACGTTTCTGTGTCTGAAACTAATGACTCATTATTACACACATCATTGAAGGTATGAAGTTGGTTCTATAGTTAGAGAAAGGAAGACAAAAATGAAAATTTTATCTCAACATTTGGTGAGGTAGCTTTCTTATCTTTCAAAACAGCATTAGTGACACTAAACACATTTTTGTAGTACTTGAAATGTTTTTAAGGAAGTTGCTTGGACAAAAACGTGAACAGATATTCTAGTAAGCAATAAGTTTTCTTTTCTAAGCAATGAAATGCTGTGACAAAACTCCACCCAGTGCAGAAATCAACCAAGGGGTGTGCAGCCATCCCTCTGCACAGGTTCTCTTGAGAAATCAGACACACTCTGGAAACTGAAGTTTTAGGATGGCTCTCACAGTTATTGTAACATTTCCCACACCAGCAAAGGTTTCATTATCAGTGTTGAAAGGCCAAACTGGGGAATGAAAGCCACGTATTTTTGCATGAAATGAAGCTTTCCAAGGTGTCTGAACTGTTAAGACATTAAGGAGGAAAAGAAAAAAGCCTGTTAAAGTTTCACATCTCTTTTCCGTGAGCACACACTGACCAACACTTCCCACAGCAACTCCTTATCCCAAAGGAATTTTGACAAAGGTGTCCTACTTTCTACTGGATTTTGCAAACAATTTTTCCAGTAACTGGAGTGAAAGCCTTAGGGCTCTGCCCCAGCAGCAGGGGCCAAAACACAGGTGGGACAGTGCTGACCACCTGCCTGTCCCTCCCTTCCTGACAAGTGGCTTTGTTTCCATGAAATGCCAGAGGTAATAAAATACTGATACCTTTTTTTTTACCATCTCTGAAACATTCTAAGAAACTAAAGACACCCGTGCCAGACATTGGATTAATGCAACACAAACTGTTAGCTGTGAAGGACACAAAGGTGTGAAGAGGTCAGCAAAGACAGCTGAGCACAAAAAGGCACCTCCCTGCTCTTGTCTCCACACCCAGGGAGGAAAGGGAATTAAAACCTCCATCTAGGAAACACAGGAGGCAAGAATAAATATGAAAAAATATGGAAGTTTTGCACTGGATTTTTGCAGGAAAAGCCTGACAGTGCTGAATGTGTATTTCCAGCAGAGCAGCTGGGAGGGTCACTTGCACACCCTGGGGTACACCTGTAACTGCAAGGAAAACACTGTCCTGTTTGGGAGGGAAAACAGGGTATTTTGGAGCTGAACCACCTCAACAGATGATTGAGAGGTGAAATGCAGAGAAACATGATAACAAACTTCCTATGATTTGAATGAAAAAGGAAAATAAACTGTCTGAGTGCTCCAGAGCAGTTTTAGAGACTTTTCACATTTTAAAACGCCTCAATAACTTATTAGCACACACGATTCCATTTTCACATTCAGGTGAATTCACTGATTTTTGCCATTAGTCTAAAAATACTGCAAAATTTTCCTTCTGGTAATACATGTCTGTTATTCAAAACTCTCACTTTTACAGTAATATTCATCCATCAAAACAGGCTAAAACATGTAAATCACACAATTTCACACTCCCTTAAATAAACTACGTGCCTGGAAAAAAATAAACCAAGGGATGCATTCTTATTTTCAGACTTTCTTTAGGCAAGGATACACAAAGAGACATGCACTGGTAGCTGAACAAGGAGAACTGCATAAAACCAAAGGAAAGTACTTTTAGGAATAGAAATCCAGTGTAATTGGAACTATGCAAACACTGGAAATTCATTTGAAAATAAATCACACTGAGTGGATGTCCACAGAGTTTTCTTTAGAACTCAGTAGAGGTCACATACCTGTGTGAATTAAATATTTACTCTGGCTAGAGCCCAGCAATAATCTGATTGGAAGTACTTACAGGTTACTTTAAATTGCCACTTACTGAAATAATTGTAAGTACTTTTATCTATAAATATGGTGAGAAGCAAAACCTAGATTAAGGCCACTTGTATTCAGTGATAGTCAGTGAGGGGAGTCCCTCAGTGCTAGCATGGCCAGAACAGAGAAGGCCGAATGTGTTTAGGAAATACAAAACTGAACCACACAACTGAAAAGGCTCAGATGAATCAAAGCTTCCCTCCTGCCCAACTGTTTGTATGTTTATAACACACAGGTAGGAGGCACTGACAGAGGACACCCAACACATCTTGCCTGGCGTTACCTGGAGCATTTCCACAAGAAAGGGAAACATGGTGGGTTTGGGGTTTAATTTTTTGTTATTTGATGCTCTATAAATGTACCTCTTCAATTCAGCCTTCTGCCAATTAATGTAGAAATGCTGTCTGAGAGCCAGACCACACTAAACCAAGAGGCAAATGGGGCCTGGACAACACAAGTTGCAGGAGAGCCAACACACTGCAAAGGCAGCAGTGAACAGACTGCAAGGCTTTCTCAGCAACAACCCTGGCCAAGGGGCTTCGCTCCAACACGCTGCAAGTGTTGTTTGGCATGCCAATTGTGCAGGGAAGGTGGCACAGGCCCAGGAGGTGCAGGGCACAGCCACCCCCTGGACTCAGCTCCCAGGGACCCCCACATTCACCATGGATTTGCTGGAATTTCCTGCTCCTAAGTGCGCTCTGCTGTTTCCACACATTAAAAAAAAGAGCCTACAACTCACAAAACGCAACAAAAGAAACACTTTTTTCTACATAGCATTAGTTATATTTTTAAAAAGTTCTTACTGTTATTTGACTCAGCCCAGCCAATCTCATTGTTAGAGTTGGAGACATAAAGTATTTAAAGGCAAGATCAAGACTTTCTTTATCAAAACACAAGGCTGTGTCCAAAGGTTCCTTGACCGTGCTCCACATGAGATCTGCCATGTTCCGCGCCGCACTCTGCCGCAGCTCCTGGTCTGACAGTTTACATAAATACCTGCAAGAAACCACACAGGGAAGGGAAAAAAGCACGCACACAAAAAGTTATGAGTCAAACCAGAACACCAGCTTGATTAGAGCAAAGGCATACCTCCAATAAGCCTCAAAATAGCACTATAAAAGCTGGTGACAATTAAAAACCCCACCAAGGTAAAACAGAATTACGCAGAAAACTTTTAAAAGTTAATAAATAGCTAAAGAATTTTAAACAGCTGCAGGCATCTCAGACGAGGGGTCATCTAATCATGCAATGAGTTGAAGGGAGGCATAAGAGAGAATCATTTATAAATAAGCAATAGTCATTTATAAACACCACCTCAGAGAGCCCAGTGTAACATCAGTCTCACCTAAGGAACTACAAGACTGAGACACAGAAAATCTCTCCTGAAATGCCTGTAAAGTTCACAGGTAAAACACTGCCACAGTGGAGAATTTCTTCTAAACTGGATGTGTGACAGAAAAATATTTCAAAACAAGCTCTCCTATTTTGATGCCATCAAGGATGGCACAGGGAAAGGTACAGGCATGCAAGGTGAGCGTAATTAATTCTTCCTGGAGTGTTTGGAAGTTTCAACTACATCCCAACTGGATTCAACTACAGAGAAACCCGTTAAAACTCATTTGTTTGACAGCCTGAGCCTGGATCTGTCCTTGGAGACCCGCCAAAGAGATGCATGAATCTTTTAGAACAACACAAGAGATATTAAACTACACTTAACTAGATTTATGCACCATTCCTTTGCATTTACATCATATAAACACCAGTAAATTTTTTTTAAAAGCAAAACTACAGGCCTTGATTCTTATTTAGATTAAGGTTCTTTTTCACAGCTCTTGTGTCGAGGCCTTAAAATAAACACACTTAAATGATACTTAACACTGTCAAACAGAGAGAAGAGACCTCAGTGCAAACAGTCCCAGAGTGGAGATGTATGACAGGAATCACAGATAAGTCAGGGCAGGACAAACGAAGGACCATCCCAGGCCAAGGCAATCAGATCCTTCCCTGGAATTGGCTGGGAAATTTGTCTTCTTGTGTGCAGCTCTGCAAATGAGACCCTGCCAAGCCCATGTTGCTTCTGTACTACGGTTTGGGAAGAGAAGCAAAGCAGGAATGGGCAGGGACCACTCAGGAGGAACAGCTGAGCAGCAAAGCAGTCCTGCCTCGAAGCGCCAGCCAGGTGAGAGCAGTCCCAGTGCAGGGAGGACACCCCACCTGCAGCTGGTTTGGCACCAGCAGGGAGGGATGGCAGTGGCTGTGTCCCACACACCACCCTGCACTGCACGGCCACCCACGCCTCAAATGGCTCAGGAGGAAGCCAAAGAGTGAGGCCTGGGGTTCTTCTATTTGGTGATTCTCCAACTCCCAGATCAGGGTGGCTCTCCCCATTTTGATATGCAAATTACCACCAGTCCTGGTTCCCAGAGCTTTTCCACGTCCATGAGGCACACCAAGTGAGATCCAACAGTTTGGGGAAGGATTTCTAAAGATCTCCGAGGTGTTCAAACACACCATATGAATGCTGTCATTTTAAAAAGGCCAGGTAAAGGTGCTTTTCTGCACTACACAGGTGGGAAGGGACACACCCACACACAGAGAAGGAAGGGGGCTTTGGTGGCTTCACTGGCTTTCTGTGACGGGGCTTGACAGGAAATCTTCCTCACACTAAAAACATTCATGAGGAAACTACAATAATCCCAAGCCTCCTTTTTTATCGTGGAAAGACAAGAGTGGCCTAAACCTGTACTAGTGAACTGGCTCCATGCTATAATTTTACCAGTATAATATTATTATTAACAAAAAGGAACTCTTTAGCTGTGACTGGCAATAACACACACCTTTCCTGGGAATTTGCTGCACTGCCTCACGAAGAACAGACATCCTGGAGCAAGGCAAAAGGTCTGTTTAACCCAAAATAGCCGCTCCAAAAGCGGATTAAAGATTTATCCCATGTATAAAAAAATGGATGAACCGTCTACTTCTGTGAATTCACTTCTCTCTATTTATACTTCTGGCTTTCTCATTAACCTGGGCCAGTCTGTTGGACAATTATATCTGCCTGAGAAACAAACTCCTTCCACTCCTTAAATCCGCAACCTGATGACTGCACGGCACATTACCTATTTCTATTTTTAAAAACCTGTGAATTACCCTTCCCTACTTATTATCTTCATATCATTCATATAGGATATGAATCTCCCTGTCAGAAAAAAAAAATCCTAGACTATGTCTGTCCTCCTCTCAATGTAAATTTTTTATGCCCTCCCTTCTCTGTCACCCTTCCCACCACCGAGGTGGTTCTGGCATTATGTCTGAGATCAGAACTGTATAGAAAGTGTATAAATGTGAGTGTGTGACTGACTCATATAATGGTTTAATAATAGCTTCCGTTCTGCCCTTCAGGAGTTTTTTAATGCCTACATTTTTATCTTTTTGATTCTGAGGAGCATTAAGGCTTCATGGAACAAGAGATGAATGATATGCCAGGACCTGTGTCATCTGGTTAATCTGTTTGCCTGAATGAGACTTGAAGAATAAAATATACCTCTTTTCATACATATACATAAAGGATACTCCATGTATGTATTAGGACCTGTCCTGCCAGCCTGGCATACTTAAAATAATCAATATAGATTACCTACATTTAAACAACACATATACATACACATTAATTTTGTAAAAAATCAGTTTTAGCCTACTGAACCTATTTCAGTTCGCTGTATTCGGGGACAGAGAGTTCAGTTTTAAATGTGCAACTCCATGCTAATGTGACACTTGCAATCACACCTTATGCTCCAGGACTTCAGCTACTCAGCTGTGAAATCATCTTTTTCTCCCTTCCTATGACTCCTTGGGACCACAGCTGCAAAAGGGCACCTGTGCACAACGAGCCAGTGCTCCTCTGAGGTGAAGAATTCACTCCAGTGGCTGTTTTCTGTCTCCTGGCTTATCTGTTCTCTGTACCTGCACCTTAAATTTCTGGGGCTTTTGGAGGAGGCAAATACATTTTGTGATTAAAACCTTCAAGGCTCATTACAAGAGTTCTTCGTGACATGCAGCAGCAGCAAGGAGTGGTCTTGGGCACTCCCTTAAAACCCACATTCTCCAGGAGAGTATTTTTAAGCAGCAGAGTACATTGAATCCTTTCAGCTGCATTTTCCACAGGAAGCACTGTGGATCAACAATTGTTTGGAGCTCCCACTCCTTCCATGTGCCAGTGCTGTGTGTCCTGTGCCACAGGAGCCAATGTCACTTGCCATCCCCTCTCAACATTCCAGCACAGAATGTTCTGTTTCTCCCTAACTGGGGCAGATGGGAATCCACCAAAAACCCCTCCAGATCCATCCTGAAGCAGGAGACGGGGAGAAGGGAGAGGAGGAGGGGAGCAGGAAGGCTTAGAACTGCTCAGAGCTCTCTGATTTGCCCAGAGGAACGTTAAGGAGGCCATGTCAAAGAAAGGTTTTTCCTTATTATCCAGCACTTTTTGGTGCTTTACAGAGCCATTTCCAGCATCAGCCATACAACTTCATCTCTTACTTCTCTTTGCTGGTTGTCTCCTTCCTGAAGGACAGAACCATCCCAGGCACTTGGAATCAACAGTACAAAACCAGTGTTCTCCAAACACCACTTCTGCTTCTGCTCTTGAGACATGGGATGTCTGAACCACGCTGAGCATCTCCCACCTCTGATCTTGGGGTGGAAGACAGATGGAACCAATGTCTTTTTTTGTAACAGACATCAGCAACAACTTGCCCTCATTTCAAATTGCAGTAAGTCATGACTTATTTTCTTGAGTCACTTTTGTAAGTCTCTTCTTTTTTTTATGATAATTATGCCATTGGAAATGCAGAATTCGAAGGTATTAAGATCGGTAAAAGCTTCTTTCTGAGGAGGTCAAAATCATTTTGCTTCCTTATTGAAAGGTGTAATTTTCAATTCATGTCCTTTCTTTCTTTCCTAAACTGCTTAAAGACAGAGCCCCTTCTGAGGCAAGATGTGAATGCCAGTGCTCTGTTCCCCAGGCAGAAAACAACATTTTTTGGTCTTTTTCTAGGAGCAGCACCAGTGACAGAGTGGTCTCCTCTACACAAACACACACTTGGCTGTCCCCTTCCTCCACTCCTGGCAGGAATAACCACAGGACAGGGACAGAAAGGTAACCTCAGCTGGTACAAGATGCTGCTCAATGCCAGCCAGGCGATCTCTCTTGCTGCTTGTGCTGTCCATCCTCCAAAAGGCACCTCTTGGAAGGAACCTCCACGAGCAGCAATCTGAACTCAGAGTCAATCTTAGTGCTCACGCCAGAACAAAACCCTCTCCAAGCCCCCTGAGTTTGCAGAGCAGCAGCAGCTCTGTAGGATCTGTTTCAAAGGTGCTGTGCTGCTGTGCCCAGGACTGGCTTTGCTTTTTTTTGTTAGCTTTTTGCTGAAGTAAAAAGCAGATGGAGACCCAGAGACCCAAGCTGCTCAGACAAGAACTGTGAGCTTGACAACCACGTGGGGTGAGCTGCATTCACCAAGAAAGTCAGCTTTTCCCAAAGGCATCTGTGTTCACTTCTGCCCCACATAAAGGTACAGCACCAGAGGTTATTTTTGGTGTATGGCCTCCAAAGCTTCATGTCCTGCCCTGTAAGTGAATCTCCACAAAAAAGGTTTGGATTCCATAATGCTGAGAAATCCCAGATCCCCTCAGGATTCAGCTGTGACAAACAGACACTGGGAGAACACTCCCTCCCTGCTCTAAAGTGTGTTTTCCACAGATGTATCCTGTGTCAATATTCCTGTTCTGATGGACAGCAATGTATTGTAAATGCTACAAACAGACACCAAGGGCATTATTTATGGCAAGAAGCTGCTGACACATCACCTTTCAGATCAGATGCAATTACTCTAAAGGCTAAAGAGGAAAACATGAGGAGAACACAAGGAAAAACTCTTCTGTTCATTCCAGGGACCCCAACTACACCTCCAGTTGTAAAACACAAGATGTTTTAAGAATTACAGGATAACAAGCAAGGATTAGCAGCAAAAACTACAGGATGTGTTATTCTGTTTCATCACTAAGTTCCTTCTTATCAGCCTGACTCTAATTGCTGATGCTCTTTTTAATTTCCATATATTCCAAGAAGACAGGTAAGGCTCATGACCAAACACAGATTGACAGCCAAGCCACCACTTCAATTTTTACAGTGAAAATGCATCAAGAACACTTTAAAACACGAAACATAATTCTCAGTCTCCTTGTTCTGGGAACTTACTTGTTGCCACTGTAATTCTTTTTGTCGAGTGCTGTTTATGCTGGGATAGTTAAGACAAAGGCACATTTTTTGCTCTGACCAGTATAAGCACATTTCTAACATTGAGTTGCAGGAAATGCAGAGCCTTGGAGGAGCTGAGGGACTCTGCAGGAGCAGAGCTCTGCATAGGGAAAATTTAATGCTGGGCCACTGGCAGGAGAATTTGCTGTGACCACAGCCCTGCACCTCCAGGTAGATACACACACAGATCACTCCAACAGCAGCTCACTGCAACGTTTCTATTGTCCTGAGAAACCCAATAACGACAAATTGCTTGTATAATTAAATGGCTCTACAAGTATTTTAATTTGAAAGTGTTTTTCATGATAGGCAGCTTGCTCTAAAGAAAATCTTTGGGACTGGATATATTTAGATACAGAGAAGTGTGAGCAGACTTTTGCTCACACTTCAGTTCGTGCCAGCTGGAAACACAGAACACCAGAATGTGAAGCACTGTTAGAACCCAAAACCTGAAATTGCTCTTCCACTTACATCACCTCACTGCAAATGTCATGGAGAGTTTGATGAAGATACCACAGTGAGTTTTTCTGCAACTGAACCTGACACAACCCATGAGAAAGGGGCTGCATGGCACTCAGAGTGCTTTGATGAGATTGAGCTGATGGATACTGAATGGAGAGGAGAGCTGCCCAAACTAACCCCAAACGTTGCCTTCACTCTCCTTGGAGAAATGATACAAATTAGAGCAACAACCTGGACAATGAGAAGTGTATCAGCTGCAATTACAAACAGGTGCTGGCAAAAAGTCCCACAAGACAAATGATTACAATAAAAATTTACCTGATAACATAAGTCCTAAAGGGTATAATGTGCTGCATGACAGCAGGGATGTGTAGCCATATTCTGATCTATAACGCAAAAACAGAAATAGATTAAAATTTCATTAATGACATTTAAAGAGACTGGTAAAAAAGGAAATATTGCTGGTACATTGGCACGTGCAACCCCACTTTCAAAAAAGGCTTTCTCGGTGTTTTTCATCCAACTTCTTAACTTTTTCATTTTCAGACCTGTAATCTGAGGAATGCTTCTGACTCATAAACAGGAGCTGCATCTTTCCTGCTCATCACCTGGGAAACACACCCTGTGCATAAACAGTACCACACTGCTCAGGTGCCTCAGTTTTGTACTTTCTTCAGTAGGAGAAACTGCTGCTCAGCCTTGGGGGGTTTCTTTTTCCTTTTTCTTTCAAAATCTACCAGAAAATTACCACGTTCTTTCTGTTCCTTGCAAACCACTCCTACATCAAGTAACACTGTTTGACTTGTGCTGTTTTGCTTCTTAGGGCCTATGCATCCTATAAAACAAAATTCTCCTTTACAAGCAGTGATTAAGCACAGGTTTTTTACTACTACATGCATTTCTCCTACTTGCCTTTCTGCCTTTACCACCTTTGCAGAACTGAATGCAGGGAGACAAAACCAAACCCTGCAACAGCTCCTGAGCAGCCTGTGAGGGCAAAAGGACCAACAAAACCACTTGCACAGGCAAAGTCAGAATTCCCATCTGCATTTCAAACAGGAACAGGGAGCCTGTTAAACCTGTTGCAGGGAGACAACTCCGTGCCAGGTGAGGGCTCCAGCACAGATGAAACACCAGCAGCTCTTACCTGCCCACGGACCTTTAATCATGAGCTCTTGGGAAAGGCCAGCACTCAAAGTCAGGCCCCTCTGCAGCTCCCCCCCTGGCCCTAAAACAACATTCATTCAATCTTTGCCACTGATGCACGAAATTCTGTGCATTTTCTGCATACAGGATTAGCCACTCTTGTCCTTGCCAGGAGAGAAGAATATTAGGCTGTAAAAAAACTGGATCACCAGGGTTGCTTGTCAGAATTTCCTTAATTAGCCAACTAAATTTTGGAGTCGGTTCTGAACAAAGTATTTGCAGGTTTACTTTTTACACCACCACTAACACTGCACTGTAACAACAGAACAAACCAGCCAAATCTTCACCCACACTTGGAATAAACCTCTGATCCAACTGGCAGCCTCCAGAAGGAAAAAAATGCTCCCATCCCCAAGATACAAAGTGTCACCAGAAGATGCTTGTGCTTGGAACAGGAATTAAATAATATTTTGACGAGGAGTTGCAAGGGTGACAAAGACACTATTGTATTTACACAATCTAACACAGTGGCCTCTGTTCCAGACCCAGCATGGAACACCAGAGAAAATGTATTTCTTTGTGAAATAAAGGTATGAAACGGTTTTGTCATTTTGTTCTTCCAGCTTTCACTGTTCACAGCAGTTTTTAGAGTGTATCAATTCAAACTTCTGGGGACTTGCATTACATCCAACCTTCAGCCTCAGAATCCCTTTTAGGGATCATTTGAAACGTTACAACTGAAAAGGTAACTTTCACCATGGACTCCAATGTGTACCCTGAATTATTTAAATGACACAAACCAGCATACCTAAAATGACATCAGCTAGCATCGATAAAATGACAAAAAATAATATGAAATGACACTACAAATCCTCCACCCTTTTTTTGCTTCCAGCTGCTTTTAAGACAAATTATCACTGCATCTGTTCCGCTCTCAAGTTTCAGAGGGGCTTTTTTTATGATTTGCCCTTTATCAGAGGTAATTAGTTTCTAGGAGGCAGAGCATCTCTCAACAGCTTTTACTTGGGACTTAATTTTTGAAGTTTCATACACTAAAAGGTGTGTGAGGTTTAAACCCTGCACAGAACAAGTTGCAGGTCACTGATTTGCCTGCAGGTTTTTTTAAGAAGCCCAGGGAGCCTCATGGAATGTTACTGGACAGTCCTGTGAATCCTTATTTTTGTTTAACTGGAGTTTGGTGTATCATTTCCCTATGAGAAAACATTTATTAAATTATTTATCTTTACCTAAGTTATATGAATCGTACAGTGAAATGACACAAAACAATCAGGGAAAGAGAAACATTACACCAAAATCAGAAGTTCACGCATCATTACAGATGTCAAGAAATATCTTTTTTAATTTTCATATTGGCAAGGTAAAACGTGTTTTGTCACAAAATTAGCTGCCTCATTTGGATCTAATAAATATACTGCATTTGGAAGGCAGAAGCAGTGCTAACAAGTACAGAGAGACTCCAAAATGCAGCCAGGGGATGAATAAGGCACACTCCCCGTAAAGCACTCTCTTATACCTTCTGCAGTGAACTGACAGATAAAAGCTAAATATCATTTCTTTTAAAACACTTTTTCCCCACACAGGTTTGCCACAAAGCCAGACAGAGCTCAAAAGATGCTGGTTAAATGGCAAAAGCTGCAATGCTGAAAGAGGTTGAAGAAACAGATCTTCTGGTTATGGCTGGGGTTGAATTTCATTTTATCTGGCAGGTTTAACCACAGAACTCTTCAAAAATGGCTGCAAGAAAGAGCTAAATGTGTCACCTACTGGGAAAAAAAGCAAAGTTGCCAAATAATTATCTGAAAGGAGAAACTTTGCTGAGTATTTTGGGTTAGGGCACAGCACTAAGAATACAGAAAATAAACCATATTTATAAACAATATGGAGAAAAATAAAGACTTCCAAAGGGCCAGAGAAGCAGAGCACTTGCACCAGGGTGGGACAGGCAGGAAATGGGATTTGCAGTCAGAATGCTTATGGAAAAACAAGGATCTAAAACTGCAATCAGTGTCAAAACGATGTTGAAGTCCCTTCCCTTCTCTTTGCTTTCTGCCCATATGGAAGTGCCACCAGACAGGTCACCCCTCAGCATTCTCACGTTACACCAGGGTTTCAGGTGTCCTTCTTCAGCTTGGGGGTTCATTCGTCTCACCAATCTCCAAATCTGCACTAAAAGGAGTCTGTAATTCTGCCAGTGAAAAATCAGCAGCATTTCAAAACACAGAGATGAGGAAGGATATGCATTCTCAAGCTAAGGGGAAATAAAAGATGATCTCCTCTATGCTGCAAACTCAGCTAATGATATAAAATCATAAAAATGGCAAAGAAATCCATCAGCTTTTCCTTCGCCCCTCCCACTGAAGAGCTACAAAGGTCAAATATCCTGAGGGACTCAAGACACTTCCATGACAATTTCAGGGCTAGAAATGACCTCTGCAAACATTCTTAGAAGGATCTTTTGGGGCTGTTACAACCTTCATGTTGAGGGACAAATCTGAACAAGCTCCTCGGGTGCTTCCAGGAGATGTTTGGATGACGCAAGGCCCAGTGGGTGAGCAAACCTCACATTCCCGGCAAGGAAAACAGTGTTTTTATCCCTGCCTTCCTAGAGAATTCCTCCAGAGCCCCTTTCCCTTTGGGATCCCCAGGGAACAACGGGCAGGCAGCACTTACATTGGATACCACGGTGATAAATGCATGTGCTATGAGAAATGGCAGCGTCTCGGGGCTCCCGTACTCAAAACAATCCTTCATGAGGGAAAGGCCATTTTTTCCACAAAACAGACAAACATAACGAAGCAAGTGCAATGGTACTTCTACATCCTAGAAATACAGAAAAAAAAGAATTTGAACCATCAGTGTTAGAGCCATTCAGACATCCAGAAAAACCAAACACAGAGGAATGAATTGTTGTTTTGAGTTTCTTGGACAACTTACGTTCATGTCACAGAACGCCCCTAATATATTGCTTTCTTGAGCAGAAATATCCTGTTCAAAAAGAAAAGAAATCTAATTAAATGAAGGAATAAAAACACATTTACAGAATAAAAAAACCCAAATGACCATTACCAGTATTAACAACTAAGAGGAAACTAAACCTCCAATTCAGAGGAAGACAGAATCCCAAATTTTGCTCCATTTTTACATTCCAAAACACACTTTTTACCTCTGTTAAGAAGTACATACAAGTCCACAAACATACACTTAGAAGAACATCTCAGCAGTTGCTCTCAAGGGCTGGATCAATGGATCATACCACAATCCCACCCTTTTCAGATCCCAAATTTTCTCAACAGGAATATGGCAAAAGGCATAATCTGGCACATGGAACAGAACCAACCTGGGTACTTTGGAAGGCAATTTCTGCCTAAACATGAGACATACACCCAAACACCTGATTTTAGATGAAATGTATGATGTCCTACATTTAATCATTTAAGGGGTTAAACTGTCAGATTTGCCAGCACAGTATTAAAACTCCTTAACTGCATCTTTTTATATATAACAAAACACATCACATAAAGAGAGTGTCATACTCTTCCAGGATTAAGGAACTGTACCACCCTATCAATGTTAACTACTTGCTGCCACAAGAAATCTATTTTCTACAAGTACTAAACTGAAGAAGGTTGGGGAAAATAGCTTTTGTTTTTCAAGTCCACAACACCCACAAAGAGCAGGAAGTTTCTTTCTTAGGGCTGTAACACATATTGTGTGCTTGGTGCACGTGGCTGGGGGCAAAAGAGCACTGGAGGTATAAAAAGTGACTGTAAAACACAGCATTGCTTGTAGGTAATTAGAGCACAAATCCCTCTTCTTCCCATCCCTCCAGTACTGATAGTCACAAATCAAAGGGAAGTTTAACATAAAGTTAAGTTTTTAACTGAAATTTCCTGAATAGATTTTAAATAGCTTTGTAGGAGTGAGCTCCCAAATGTAGCAGAGGATGCTGGAGGCAAGCAATTTTGGATGGATTAAGTGTGATACAAACATTTTGAATTATTCAATATGCTCATATTATAGCTAAGCATTTATTTTCTTTTTTCTTCTGCTGAACTCTAAGTCATGCCTGAACTCGTGATACTCCACCAGTGATTTTTAGAGCAGCTCTGAAGGCAGTAGGTGGTGTGTTTTTAAGCAGCAAGAGGAGGTGTTCAGTGCTCTGCTCATGGAAACTGCAGAAAGGCTGTGAGAAATTTCATTCCTTTTCTTGAATAAAACAGAGACTTGTTGTCAAGTGAACTACAGGCCCTGGAATACAGGAACCACAAACTCAGGGAGGGCTGCAAAGCTTGCAGAAGTGCTGCAGTTCAGAGACTGAGTCTGGAGAAACACAACAGCCTGAGAGCTCCTTAAGCTCAGATTTATCAAGAAATGAGAGTTCCTCATGGGAATGTAACATGGCATCAAACCCCACCATTCCTTCAGGGGACCTTACAGCAGCCTTCCAGCCCCTACAGGGGGTTGGAGAAAAGCTGGAGAAGGACTTTTTACAAAGGCATAAAGAGACAGTGTCCCAAAGTCCTGGAGCAAGAGGAAAAGGGGGAACAGTTTCCCTCTGACAGGGCAGGGTTAGGTTTGGTATGAGGAGGAAATCCTTCCCTGGGAGGGTGGGCAGGCCCTGGCACAGGTTGGGCAGAGAAGGTGTGGCTGCCCCTGGATCCCTGGAAGTGTCCAAGGCCAGTTTGGATGGCACTTGGAGCAGCCTGGGATGGTGGAAGATGTCCCTGCCCGTGGCAGGGGGTGGGACTGGGTGAAAGTATGATAAAAAATAGGGCATACAGTCTTAACCTACCCTGCAGGCAAGAGCTCTTAAAAGTATCTCAGATTTTTTTTTTAAATCCACTCATTTCAAAGTATGAACATTTCTCAAGAAAACAGCCAATCGTATTTATTAATATACTTTAATTCTCGTTAGGATGGAAAAGAGACACAAAGGCCTCTCTGGGCACCAAAAATAGTGAGAGATTTCAAGAGAAGCAACTGGTGTGTACAGGTCCCAGTTGTTGTGGTCTTCCTGAACTCCTGAAGCAGGGAAACCCTTCTAGTTTCACAGGGATGCTACAGCAGCTTCCCCCAAGAACTTCCTGGCAGATTTAGTCAGTCCAGGAACCTTTTTAACTTGCCAGTACAGATAACACACAAAACAGGGATTTTAATTTTATGGTCTCTTGAGGACTGAGGCCAAGCCTGATTTAAAACCAGAAGTTCTCTTCTAATAACTTCTGTCAATTTAATTAAGAAGTGCTTTAGACTGAAATCCAAAATGAAATTCTGAACCTCAGTGAGTTCCTCACAGGAGCAGAGTGTTTTGACATCAAAATACCTAACAGTACTATAGAATAAGAGAACCCTAGTGCTTCCTAAAACCAGAAAATATCACTTATGAGGGTAAGTATTGGTGCTGAGACCTTTTGAAACCAAAGGAAAAAGTCTCTCCCTAAAAAATGAAAAAGTAACATGACAAAAACAGCAGGTGTCCCCAGGTCTCAATCATTTTAAGGCTACACACCAAGTGAAGAAGAAATCCCACCAGGCACTCAGAGATCTTCTTTTTATCATTTGGAAGTGGGATCAAAAGAGAAATAAAAAACACATGAAACTGTCATTTGAAAGAATCAAGTGTGCTGACACATAGCAAGGTTGCCCAGAATTGTCCATCCCCTAACCTCTGGAGCTGGTTTCAGTCCCTGTCCCACAGAGGATAAATCACTTTGGCAGTCACTGATTTATTGTTTTAACTGACAAGACAGATCTACCCTGTACAGCTCCTGCCCGCAGAGCCTGAACTGCAGATTAATTGATGCATGGGGAAGTTTGAAAGGCAGGTCAGAACGAACAGTGGGAAACTCCAAATCCACAAATCCTGAAATCCACAAATCCTAACTTTGCCACCATCTTCTATACACACGTATTTGAAACAACCTCTGTTATCTTATGCCCAGATGTTTTGGAATAGGACAAACCAAAATCCAGCCCACCTAAAAAACCTGCTGTTGAAGTTTTAACTCAGTTTCCTGTCAGATCTGGGAGGATTCATTCAACAAGAACCAAGGAGATGTTGGCACCACCCTAACACACACAACCCAAAATTGTACGTGACTTGGTATGTTCTCATTGTGGACTTGGGTTTATAAACTAAACTTCACCACTAAGAGCTCAAACAGAGCTCCCCAAACTCTCTAAATAAGTAATAAAAAATAGAGTGGGTTAACTGCAGTTTAATTCTTCACTCTGACCTTCTCAAAAGTTTGTTGGAGAGAAGGTTTTCTGCAAAGAAAGCTAAATGTACATCTTCTTTCCACACAAATCTTGTAAAAGAATTGGTTATTTGTTATTAGACTACCGTAAGTTGGATCAAAAGCCAACCTTTCCAAGAAATATGTTTTTCCCCTGGGAAATGCTAACACAATCATATTTATTTCAGAAACTGTGAATTTAACATGGCAGGACTTTTGAAAAGGTTTTCGATTTTTTCCAGAAGAAAATAGGGGAAATGCGATTTTTAGTTATAACAAACATCAGAGAAAAATCAGCACATTGGAACGAGGCTACTTGTGCAGAGCTCAGTTAATTTAAGAGCTGTTCTAACAAGTTTGGTCTTGCACAAAGTCCAGTTTCTGAAGCTTTGCTACTAGAGCCACACACTGCAATGAGAAGAAATCAGTAAATATTCATGGGGTACCCTAGGGAAGAAAGGCTTTGCTCCAGTCCCCCTTCTGCCCTCCTGTTATTTAAACAGTGCAATAACTCAGCATACAGTTCCACCCAACCTTATCAATATATTACCTATAACAAGCCAGCATATTTTAAACAAAGTGTAAGGGGATGTGTCCAGTTTTCCTGAGGAGTTCTGAAGCCAACAGGAGGGCTGGACCTGCAATGCTGTGCACCCAAACCACACAGCCTGCTCATTAATGAGAACAACTAACCTTTGCCAAAGTCACTCAACACACACATAAAGAAGATGTACCTCTATTGTGGGATGGGTATTATGCTTATAAGCTGTGTAGAGAGGAAACTGAATCTGAAAGATCTTTGCCACACACAGCAGCAGCTTCTCCTTCTCATCAGTGCTCCACAAGCCAAAAGCATCCGTGTTCTTGGCAGGCTCCTCCTCGGGCAGGAGACAAGTTCTTGCAGAATCAAATTTTTTCTCTATACATTTTTGCCTCTCTCCATGTTCTCCTTCATGAGACTCTCTCTCTACATTCAGGGGCTCCTCGTGGTTACTCTGCTCTTGCCATGTGGAATCGATGCTGATAGTGCAATGTTTACAGAGCTGGTCCCGCAGAGCTTGAACTTGGGCAATCACTAAGTTAATGAGCGCACAGACCACTTGGTTAAAGATCTCCAGGTGTTTATACTCCTTGAAACAGCACAAACATTGTCTGCAAGAAAACACAAATGGAGCTGAAAATTCCTGAAGCAGCTAAAATGGGAACAGGTAAGTAATGAAAAGAACCCTTCACAGCAAAACATTTTAAATTAAATATTTCACATGGAAACCCAACTAAGACAGGCTCTCTCTCCCCAGCAGCAAGTGGGAGTCACAAAGCCTTCCTTCAACCCTGTGAACATCCCATTTTTTCCAAATTATCAAAACCAATCCCTGTTATCATTTAGCAGCTGCTCCTGTGAGTAGAATACAGTAAAAAAACTCCTGTGGGCAAGGTCACTGGGCTAGGAAAGCAGCAATGTTTGCCAGGATGTTCCTGAACCCAGCTCCTCATCTCCTTTTCTCTCTTGCTCTTCCCTGCAATAAATCACCTGACTTTCTTGCCAGCCATGTAAGAACTCATTACTGTGATTTTCAAACCAACAGGCCTGCAAAAGAACTTTTTTTTCATTTGAGTGTTTAAGTTCGCTTCCTTTATCTGTATTTGGATAGTGATCCCGTGCCATTGGTACCCTTTACCCATCTAGGAAAATGCATTATCTTCAGACCCTTTTTCACTTGGCAGGCCCACAGATTATTCCCTTGATTATTTACTGACACACTGTAAACACAAAAGAACAAGGGGGAAAACTAAACACCATCCCTTTATCAACATAATGAGAAAAATCAATAAAAGCATGGAGTTGGAAAGCTCTAGCACAACTCTAACTGTGGGCAAGGATAACTATGTATGTAAACTGGATTCTGGCTGCATAAAGCAGATATCCTAGAACCTATTTCTGGGCACATCTGCTTCTCCCATGCATACAAGCAACTTCCTCATTCTGAGCAGAAGGTGGAGGATATTTCCCCGAAGGATCTAAATCCTGGAGGACACAGAGAAGAAGCCATCACTGCACGTCACTCAGCAGGCAAAAGGGAGGGCAAGAAATCAACTACAAGAAGCAATTCCAAAAATGCTTCTGCAAACACAGTGTTTGATTTGGAAACTGGGCTTAAAAACTATAATTTGGAAGAAAAAAAAAATCCAGAGAACCCAGAACTGTGACAGGTAGAGGGTGCTGCCTCTCTTGATGGAACACCAACATGCCCTTGACCAACAGCTCTCAAAGCACATACTTTCTAAACAAGTATCTTTTTTTTTTTTCCCAGTGGCTTAGACAAAAAGCCAGCATTCAGGATTCCCTAATTCCAGCACAGATACAGTGACTCAAGCGTGTCAACCCTTTTGTTCCACCTATGCAGGAAGAAAAATCCCCTTTAATATTGTGTAAGGGGAGTGTACCTTTACCCCTTTGAAAAGCAGATGCCTGCCATTCACTTGTAAATGTATTTTCACATTAACAAATGACAACAACGGATTACAGGCAAAACCAAGTGCATCCTCAAGCACTTCTCCTTGGGGAAAACTATCTACAAAAGGTCCATCACTTATGCCTACAAATTACTGCCCCACTTGGGTGTAACAAATTACTCCCAGTAACAATGGGAACAGGCTGGTGAACACTTCTCACATACTGGAGAATTTTTTTCCAAGACAGAGGTATGTGCAAAACCTCCAAGTCTCCCTCAGTCACAATGTGCCCACAGGAAGAGCTCCACCAAAGCTCAGAGATCCATAAAAGATGAGTATTCCGCTTCTTGGAATGTAACTGTTTGCAGAAGAATACCAAAATAGAAGCACTACATGCAGATGGAAGAAAAAGGTGCTCTCCAGGCTGAGTTGCCAACTGATGTTCTGAAGGAAAGCAGAGATTTAAACTACAGGCAACAAAGTAAAAAGCAGTTCTTAGGGAAGGCCTCAAGCCCAAAACAACAAGGAGAACTCTCAAAAGCCCATTTGGCAGAGCAGAGACAGAAATTAAAATGTCAAGTAAAACTCCTTCCTGTGGCCTCTCTGTTAGACTTTGCTTTGAACAGCTTAAGGGCTGTTTTCCATACCCTTTTATAGTAGGAAGCCATTTCATATGGAAGGTAACAGAGAAACCAGAAGAAAATAGAGTTAGATGTTATCTCATCTTTATTTTTTCCTTCAGGTTGGATTTGTCATACTATAGCTGTTGAACAGGACAAAACTCTGAACAGATGATGCCCTGGAAAAGGACTGGGTTGCAACTGTTCTCAGAAAAAACTGGGATCTAGGGCCTGTCAAGAAATGACAGGATTTTGCTTTCTGTGCCTGCTGTTTATTTGGATTTCAGAATTCCTTCTCTGTGTCTAAAAGCACATGGCAGAAGATAATGAACTTGGCTTGTCATCTTGTGGCAGAATGAGGAAGAGGAGGATGCTGCTTTCACAGGTATCCAAAATGTACCATTCCTCTTTTTTTTTTTCTTTTGGAGTCCTCTAAATACCCAAATAACGTTTTCCAATTCATCTTTTATGCTCTTCCCCGTATTTCTTACAGTTCAGTTTGGTCTTGTAACCCCTGCTGAACACTGAATTCTAAACATCTTTACTGCAAATTCTTTCTAAAAACTACTATCCATACATTTCCATGTGCTGGGAAAAAATAAGTAGCTGGAAATAAGCAGAACAGCTGATAGCATTACTTTGAAAAAAATCACACTGAAACCCACAGTAATTTAAATACTTGATTAAAAGGAATAATGCAGTTGATTTAAGACAACCATGTGCAAAGCATTTTCTTTATCAGCTTAGTAGCTGTAGGCTGCAATCTTTCATCATCTTGACTTGGAGTATGAGGACATGGAGAAAAATGGAACATGATGGTTCCATTCAGAGTCATCTTTTCTTTAATTCTTCTTCCCCTGCCCTGCCTCCACAGAGAATGGTCAGAAAATTCCACGGTAAAGCAGCACCACACATTATTTGTCATTGTAACACAGCTATTTATTTTGCTACCCAATTATTACAGCTTCCAGAATGCCAATTAGATTCAAAATATGCTTTGCCCAAAATGCACGGGGTAATATGTTTGGTTTTTTTTAAGTAGGAAAATGGTCTTTACTCTCCAAGTGTCACTCAGCTACACATTAATACCTTGCCCATTCTAATTCCCTCCACTGTATTTCCAAGAAGGTAAAGCTGCTGTTGAGACTCAGTATCAGCAACATTCGAGCTCAATCCAAAATTACCTTTGCGTCCAGGAATTGATGTAAGCAAATATCTTGAGGGCATGTTCCTTTCTGAGCTGCAATGCATCACCACCTTCAATGTCTGATACTAAACAAAACAAAAACAAACATATTAGGAGGAAAAAACCCAACATGCCATTGCCGTATTTCTATTAGAAATTATATTTGAGAGCATGAAAAATAAATATATTTTCATATTGGAAAATGAAGTCCCTCTACTGAAGCAAAAATATGTACTTTGGTTAACAGAAGTTTTGATGCAAGTGACTGGAAAACAGAGAGTGCACAGTGTTCTTGAATACTGCTGAGAAAATCAGTGAGTGAGGACAGACCCGTCTTGCAATGCTGTTTTTATGAAATCCTCTTTAGGAGCTTCTCTGGGAGCTACTGATTGACGTGCACTTTCAAGTACGAACCTTCCACAACTTTACTCATCAACCAGATGCTTTAGGTTTGGGGGTTTTGTTGCTTTGTTGGGTTTTTACCCCTGATTTTAAAAGTCTGCATTTTGAGATGACCACAAGACCTCAACTTCCCTTTCCTGATCTGATAGAGACTGGGAAAAACAAGCAAACAAACAAAAGCCCAACCACAACTGAACTCTCAGGATCCCGCCAGCGTGCAGGGTACATATAAGGTTATTTCAGAGGAGCTGAGCTGACGATTATTGCCTTCAAATATAGACACGGCTGCAACGACATTTAACCATCATGAATCACTAATTGGCAGAATGAAAAATGCTCACCACATTGACTGCAGATGGAAACCAGAACAGTTCTGCACCGAGTTCAAACCCCAAACATTTCAATGAGCTGTTATCAAATGTCCCACTTCCATCTCAAAAGGCTTCTGCACTCCAAGAAGCCAACCATCAGTAGGTCCCTTTATGCAGGAACTGGTTATATCCCAGGGCACTGCATTCTGTCTCCTGGACACACACCTTTCTCCAACTCCCAGTTCTTCCTTCCTCCTTGTCCTGGATTTCCAAACACTTGAACAATCATCTACTTGCTACAAAAACTGAGAAGGTCAGCGTTCCTTTTAAATGGACCTTTGCATTTTAACCACACTAAATATTCATCTCCACGTTTCCCAAGAAATCTCAAGCATTACATGCTCACAAAACTGCTTCATGCACAAGCCTTGTGGGAAGGCTCTCTGACAGCAAGTTCTTCGAAATCCCTGCCTCAGCCTCCCCAGCTCTCCTGTGTTCTGTCAATACAGGTTTCCAAAAACTAAAGCTAATGAAAGTCTGCTGGCAGAGCTCAGAAAGCAGAGCTCAGAAGGGAACCACTTCACAGAATAATCCCACTGAACAAATACTTAGGATTTCTTTGAAAAAAGGACATCCATATGCACACACACTCCCCCATTTTCATATATATGCATCCACACAAATATTAAACCATACAAAAAGCAGTCTGTCAACAGGATACCATCAAACTTCAAGAACCACTTTCCTGTCTCACTCCTAGAAGGCTTCAAAGCTCCTACACAACACTGGACAAAGCACAAACAAGAGTGACAGGCAGACTCCAAGATGGGTATCACTCAATACTACCTTTGCTTTTAAACACCACAAGTTACCACAACACTTGATGTCTCATGGTCAAAGCACATTGCTGAAGAAACCAAGAACTCCATCACACAACTGAGGTCAAGCTTACCACAAAAGACAGATCCTTAGCTATAGATAGGATCTAAAACAGAATGAAAGGTTCCTAAAACCTGTTTTCCCAAACTTGTGAGCGTTGTTTCACTAAGACAAATTCCTTCAGACTGGACAGAAAAAAAAACCTGTTGACAAGAATTTAGTAGCAACATAACTAATTCTGCCTCATAGAAACTTATATAGACATTTATAAAACTTGTTCATCCTCACATCACCCTCCTTAAAAACCACACTGACAAAGACAGTAACTCTTACTTCCAGAGCAGCCTTTTCACTGCAATTGTTTAAATCACTCCCAAATTTCCTTCTGAGATTAAGAAGAACTGAAAGTTAAGCAAACTGGTCTGTTAAAAGCTACAACTGCCACATAAAGAGCACAGAATGGAGAAGTTATGGAAACACAGAAACTTATGGCCCAGGTCAAAACAGGGATGGATATGGACTAGGTGGACAAACCTGTTATTTCCCTGTTTATGCATCCTGCATCTCTCACACTGAGCAACTTCAACTGGCCTTATTTATTAATCACTGCTAATTAATAGTGGCTACAGACGTGATTTCCCTTTTGTCTTCTGTACCTGGAAATACTATTGGGTTTGTTGTTCCTGAAAAGACTCAGGAGGCTCCAACCAGGAGCACCCCTACTGAGGCTGCAGTTTCCCATGGAGCTGATCTGTCTGTGCCACCCCCAAGGGGCAGTGACACGTGGCAGGGCTGCTCCTCCTGCACCTTACCTGGAGCTCTCTTTTGCTCCTCAGCAGAAATTCTTTTGTTCAGCTCAGTTAATTTGTGTCCTCACAACCAAGACTTCCATCTTAGGCTTTGGAGTTCTCACCTTATTCTGAATAGAAACTTTGTGGATGCTCTTGACTTCCAGCACCTCTCTGTGGGGACACATGAAGCTTGAGGCACAGAAACAACTGGTTATGGTCACTAATATTTCCTTAACTGGTCAAGGTCCAGACAGAAAAGCAATGGGAACGAACACACTCCTTTGTCATTCCTGAGCATTTCCTGATTTCAATCAGTTCTGCAAGGACTCCCTTGCTGCACATGATTCCACTTTCAAATGCTGATGTCTGTCTCCTTTCAAATTAGTTTTCTTTTACCTCAAACGTGTCAGAAGTTAAACCAGACTCATTCACTTGTGAAAAAAGCATGTCCTTTCCTTCTCTCCCACATTCCAGCATCCTGCCTCTCAATCTGCTGCCTCCCCACTCTCTTACCCTCCCACTGTTTCAAACCCAGCAGTAACAATCATGTCAAACTTTTCCCAAAACTTTTACTGCACCAAGCCTCCTTCTTGCAAATTGATGTGGTGGGTTAAGACCTTTCCCTGGTCTCACCACTAAGGCATCCTTGTGTGCTCTGAGAGCCTGTGAGGCTTATCAAGGTGGCAGCTTGTGTGCTCCCATCAGTAAGAATTGATAAATGTGCTCCAGAGCTTTACAGCCAGGCATTCCAGGAGCCGTAAGTATCCCTGCCAGCAGAGCACTCCAATCCTGGGCTCAGCCCCTTCCTTCCCTGCCGGCAGAGGCAGCTCCTTTCTCCAGGCACTCTCAAGGCAGCAGTTTTAGAGATGCTCTCCTTCCCTATCTCTGGGCTCAGCTTTCTCCTGCTTCCCTAAATTTGCTCTGCCAAATCTTTCTTCCCAGTTAAAGACCTTCTCACCCTCCAGTCCCTCCTTTTCCCTCTGACTTTCCATGCACAAACACCTTCACCCCGTGCTAGATCCAATTTCAAAAGGAGCATATCCCTGTCCAAGCCCACACTCCAATGCCATCCAGAGCCACACATTTCCACCACCAGCAGCACTCCTCCAGGAGCCTTTAGAACTGAGTCTTCACCACGTGGTTTAGAGAGCTATTTATCACAGTAACACCATAAAATAAAGAGCTGAGCTGCTTAACTAACCAAAGTAATAATTAATTGCCTGATTTAACATCTAGTTTGTCAGTTTTCATGTATTTAAAAAAAAAAAAAAAGAAAAAGGCAGACTGACTTAAAGTGTAATTGTTTATTCAAGTAGCTGACGAGAAGCCAAAACACACGAGGGTCAAAGGCAAAATTTAAAACATATCATAAAAAAAGAAGAGTATTTCCTCGCTGTTTCCTCAGTCTCCTGTTTTACTTGGCTGGCTTTAAATGAAAACTTGGGTGATTTAGCCTAATCATTCACAAAAGGGTGATTTGCTACAAGTGTGTCACAGTACCAGAAACAACACCATCTCCCAAACTAAGAAAAAACCCTATTAATAAATGTACTAAGCCAAGAAAATTACAGAAGGTGACAAAAATACAAATCAATTGCAAAGAGCAGGGCAATAAAATTTCAACTGTGGACAAACGAAGCTCAGATCATAAGTGCAGTTTTAGCAAGAACTTCTGAGCTGGAGGAACAGACTGTAATTAGACCTCAAGGACAACTATCATGCTGGACTTGTGGGGAATATCTTATATCCAAAGGTCACTTATCACACCAAGTACAAAATCAACTGGCAAGCAAAAACAATCACTTGTAATAGCACAGTTCCCCTACTTTCAGAAATATAACATAGTCAAAAGTAACCAAGAGAAAACTCTAATACCTGGAACTCTAATTTCTACATATTCAAAACTGTGACAAGGCAGAGCTGCACACGGGTTCTGCTCCCTCCCCTCCTCCCCCAAACCTCATCTGATAGCAGCTTCTCATGGGAAGGGCTGGATCACTTGCAAAATGAACATTCCTCTCAGAAATTGTTCCCTGGTACAAAATAAACGGAGGAAACGAGCCATACACTAAACAAAACAGTACTAGGGGCAATAATACTAATCTTGAAAGAAATATATATAATCTGTCTAAGCACCATTGTTCACACAGAGAACCAGCACTTTTTTTAATGCCTTGAGAGGTTTTCAGTGCTTTGTAGGTTACTTTTTGCTTATTATCAACAGCATGTTAGATGGTAGGCACAGAGTTCAGCACCTCTACTTCCATCTACCAGACTCACTTCTTTATTATTATAAAGAATTCATGACTGGCTTAGATTGATCCCCAGAGTTCTCCAAACCTTTAGAGAGCCATCCTTGACAAGCACCTGAGAGGACAATGTCAGCTTGAAGTTCAGTGGCCATAGTTTACCTGCCCAGGCTTCCCTGCAACTTTTCAGAGAGCAAAGTCAGTCTTCTTTCTACTTCTCAGTGTCCATAACACAAAAGCATCTCAGATCACTGACTAGGTGTGCAAAACCAAAGAGAAACACTACTGTAAAATGTACTAGCAAATTAAAAAATTTAATTCTGCAGTATTAAAATCCCTGTTAAATGCCAGGTCAACACAGGACCGATAGATCTGTAACCCAAAATACTGTAGTAATAAATTCTGTAAGGCCTGGCTAAGGTGCTTGAGTGGCCTCAATGCTCCCTTTATGATACTCATCAAGCCACTACAGCACAGCATTCCAAATAACTATACCCACTTCCGTCCCTGAATTCATTTGAAATCTACATCAAACTTTAAATTTCTTATATTTATAAATATTCCAGCTTGGTAAACATGCTGCTTTCCTGCAAGTTTTGAATTACAAAGTATACAAATATTACAACACAAATATTTTGAAAACATAATAGCTTAAAGACAACTTGTAAAGTCTCACTTCCTTAGAAAACACAAACTGTGATCACCTTACTGGCCTGTCAGACACAATCTTTTGACTATAAAGGCAATTTCAACAAATGCGACAAAGGTTTGCAAGTCTGAACACTGGGTTCTTATGAGAGGAAATACAGCAGCTACTCAAAAGAGTAAGGAAAAGGCAGTTACAACTGGTATTCCCATTCGGCACCTGTGCAATTCAAGTCAGCAAGACCTGAGGAGTTAAGTCAAGATCCCAATGCACAGCACAGTTACACAGGGAGTAGAAAAGGCCTTGGTATGTTCCCCAACAAGACAGCACTTCTAAGATAAAACTTCACCAGAGCAGGGCAGATGAGCTCGTCTCAGGTACCTGCTGCCTTTATCTTCTGCCTGCAAATATCACCAAGTTCTCTCTCCTTCAATCTCTACATTTCCCTTTCCATCCTATCTCCCTCATCAGCAAAAACCTGTTTTGTTTTACTATAAAATGGTCATGCAGTCTGGAACAAAACAGCAGCAGCTGAGTCTGAGCAGTACCAAATTTAAGAATTGTGCCCTGTCAGAAGTGATGCCACCCTGAAGTTTCCAGAGTCCTAGGTGCCATTTGGGTTATAATGCCTCCTCTAAAACGGCTGCCAACCTCTACCTAAGCCAACAATTGCCCTTCTTAAGGACACCTTCTGACTTTCATCTTCCCTAAGAGAATGCGTCACAGCAACTGCTTCCAGGAGCAGTTCCACGTGAAATTGTTTTAAATGCAGTCCACTGTGAGTTGCCAGAATACACTCAGATTTACCCAGCACGCTGGGGCTGGTTCTACCCAGAACTACCCCAGTGAACTGCAATGTAAATAAACTCTTAGATACACCATCTCAAGTGTCAAGCACAGCTGAGCCAGGCCCAGTCCAGCAGCAGCCACTGCACCTTCCACACACAGCCAAGCCTGAGTTACTACACTGTGTAAATTCACACTGTTCCCACACACTGAGCCACAGGCCAAAGTTCACACACACCGGATCAATGCGTGTCCAAGAGTGGAAACATGGTCTGGGCTAGTTGGGAGTGTGAACACCTCATTCATGCTGGGTTATGGCAATGACTGAGGAACAGGCAGTACCCCATCCAGCACAGAGTGGCACAGATAGAGAGGGGCACAGGAACACCACCAAAGGTTCAGGAGCTTCCATCACTTAAATGCTGTGTAATGCACAGACGGCCTTTTTCACCAAACACCAGCAGGAAATGGTGTAAACCAGCCTGTGGAAGATACTGGCCCAGACTGCACACTGCTCTGGCTCTGCTGGCCCCCGAAGACCCCCCCAAGAGTGTTCATATTGTCCTTTTCACGCCCTCAGCTTCCCAGAGGGCTCCCTGATCCCAGCACTGCCCAGCAGGAACCCGCAAAGCTGCCCCCAACCACTGTGATGTCCAGGGTGGTGCAATTCTATGGAAGGCAGAGGGAAGGGAGCAGCAGCCACTGGTGGTGCAGCACAGCTGAGCCTGGTCCAGCAGGGTTCACCAGCACCGGGTCAGTGTCAGCCCCAGCAGGCAGAAGGATATGAAAAGGTCTGTGGTATCTCTGCAGTGTTCCCTAGAATTCCCAGCAGCAAAGATATTGCAGTCCTCCCTCTCCAGGGAAAGGCAAGTTATACCTCACGAAGGGAAAAAAAACTAGAAAGCAATTTCAAAGCATTTGTGCCTCTTGCTGGAGTTTAAAAAAATAAAAAAAAGTTGTAGTCTTATTTCAGAATCCTATTTTAACTCAGTATTGTAAATTGTGTTTGACTCCAAGACAAGATATTACAATTCTGGGAAGACTGTTTTCATCTCTATATTGAAGCTGTTATAATTCCTCTTTCAGTTAAAAAAAAAAAACAAAAACAAAAACACCCTAGCTCAATTAAAGTAGTATTTCCACACAATCAAGTCTGCTTGACATCACCAAAACACAGAGTAGATGTGGAAAGCCAGGCTGCCCATCATAATATTTTGACAACAGCCACTGCAAGTTTCTTAAGGAATCAATTTGGGATTGGACAAGCACTGCATAAACCCAGCCTTTCTCAGCATATCACTAATTACCCCAAAGTAATTTCAAAGCCAGGGCTGACACTGTCAATGCCAAAACTACCGCTCTGACAAAGAATTGCTTGCCTTCAGTGTACAAGAGAGTACTTGAATTCTTTCCTTTCAATAACATATTACCTTCAAAAACAATGGATGAGTACTTAATGACTCTGGGTTTGAACGATTTTTCTTTAATACTCCAGCCCTGAACTTTTTCTAAAATACTGCTTTAAGGTGAAAACATAGATCTCCAAATTTATCAAACAACTTTGTAAATAGAACAAAGATTTAATTGCACGAACAAGGTTCCAAAAGCTAGAGAGGTTTCCTATTAGTCTTAATTAAAAGTAAAAAGGAATGCAAAAATTAAAATACCTACTCCAGGAAGCATTCTATTTTCAAGAGAGAACTTTGCAAATGAGTTCAGCTGTACTACTTGGCAGGCTGTGAATCAATCACAGACAACAACAGCAGCTTTCCCCCACAACCAGAAAGAAAAGGCCCATGGCTGAGCCACCCTGGCCTGTAAGAAGCAACAGATTACCAGGACATTCACAACAAAAGCATCTAAAGATGTGTTCCAGGTTTTAGGGACGAAACCTGGAGGTTTTGTGAGAGGCAAATACGATTAAATAATTTCTTACACGGTATATTTAAGCCTGCTTAAACAAGGAGATGAGAGGTAAATGGGCAATGGGTCCTAACAGCCAATGGAGTTTGAGACAGGGCAGTGAAAGCCCACGAAGGGCTTGCTCAGCATTTCAACTCCAAGGCTTTATTTGTTTCCATCAGCACAGGTGCAGGCAACCCTCATTCAAAAAGGAGGATAAAACACTCAGAAAGGATAAGCAAGCTATAAAGGCACAGTCTCTCTCAACTTTCAAACATCCACTCAAATTCTGCACTCACTTGTGCTAGATAATCAGCATTTAGGAATTCTCTGAAACACACTGTGAATTCAGTAGTTTATTGGCTAAAGCATAATTCTATATATTTTTCCTGAAAATGAGCAGACTGAAAGAAGCAAGAGATGACTGAAGGCCATACAAGATGTGGCCATATAAGATGACTGAAGGCCTATACAAGTATCTCCAAGACTGCATTAAAGTTCCATGACAAACATCCCCCACAGTTAGAAAACATATTTACAGATGATATTTTGATATAAACAAATGTTTTACAGGGCTCAGCCTTTCACAGACAGCCCACTTCCCAAATTCCTCAGTAGATATTGATATTCCAGCCCCTCTGCAGCTTTCCTGGAGCTGTCCTCCCTTGCAAACATGCCACTGTCCCTTCCCAGCACTGTTCCCAACTTCTCCAAGCAGGAAGAGCTCACAAGTGAAAGCACTGACAGTTTTGTTCATGGCCACAGAGTTTATGACGAAACAAGAGAGACTATGGGCAGAAAATTGCTCTGAAAAATACACGTTTTTCAGCTCACACAGACTTAAAAAATAACTTCACTGGTGGTAAAAACAATGGGGTTTGTATCCAAACTTAAATCGTTAAAAATTTAATACTTATGACATAACAATAATATTACCAATTAATAAATAGGCAACTGACCACTTTCTGAAAACAAAATTAACTCTCATGAAAAGTTACTATAAATTCCCTTCCTCCAAAACGAGTTGAGAAGCACAACAGAAGGATAAAGACAATGAGTTTTGCACAACATAAAGCACATACTCCCTGTTTCTACATACAACTACGTAGATCAAAAACTCTTCAGTTATTAAAACAGTGCCATGACTTGGAGGGTTCCTCAATGTAGTGTGGAAAGAGGCAAAACCCCCTTGGCCACTGACTCCCCAGAGGGGAGCCCATGAACTGCACAGGTGCTGGTCTAGAAATTGTGCCTCAATTGCCACAGGTTTCCAAAGTCTTGCTCACAGCTCTTCTATGAATGAACTGAATGGAAGTGAATACCTAAAGGTGCTTTTTCCCCAACGACTTTTTCTGACAAGTTTCAACTTCTTCAACCAGTTGTTCCAGCAGTAAGCCTCGCAAGGACCATCCAAACTCAGTGAGCTGCAATGCACTGGCACCAGAGCTCCCTCAAGAAGCTCACCTTCCACCACACATTCCAGAAAGAACCCTTTGCAAATCTACAAACAAGATGGGTATCTTTACTAAGTATTAACAACAAAGAGATCCTCACAGTTGCGTATCCATGCTTAGCATTCCAATAGCAAACCAATTCCCATGCAAGGAAAGGAACAAAGTAGCTTCTCATCTCTTCATGTGTTCTAGAAATTGCCAATTTGCTGAAAAAAAAGGAAAGAAATCACCCCACTATACGTTTAAACAACGGAAATTAAATGGCCACAACTCTGTTTAACTGCAGTATGGCATTACTACAAGCAGCACTGAGTAATCATCACAACCCCCTGAAGACATTAAGATCCCTTTCCATATTGTCCCAGCATCCTGACAACTCTAGATGTGCAGCTTGGCCTGCAAAAATCCCTCCTAGCTACCTGAAAAGGAGAACTCGAAGAAGGAAACACAAGAAATAAAAGGAACAAGAAGTAACATCGCTCTCCCCTTCCAAGCACTAAAATGCCAAATTGCATCACTTGGCCACAGAACAGGATTCCAGGATTTGCTTTTCTGAGTCAATGTTACCTCAACACAAGGAGATGGAAGCAAACCAGTGACGTGGGGAAATCAAGAAGCAAGGAATTAAAACCCACCAGTGAAAAGTCTGTATTAGCAATGAAGAAATGTATTTTACTGTTTAGCACAGAAGCAAACTAAGCAAACAGGAATTCCATGAACCAAAAGAAGGGGTGAGTCCCAATGCCCTGATGCCATGGACTCCAAGGCAGGCCCAGGGAAACGGGGCCAGGTGTGCTCTCCAAGGTCCTTCCCCTTCAACCCTGGAGCCCAGGCATCTGCTCCCCACGGTGTCCCAGGAAGCTCCACGCCACCTGCACATCCAAAGACAGCCCTAAGAGCTGGGCTCTTCTAAGAACTGACACTAACAACACCCAGGGTAGCCTAAAGCACATCAGCCTGGACGCAGCCCAGGAATTTCTTGGGACTTCCTTGAAAACTCCCCTTACAGAGGGAAGGCCAAATAGCACCAAAAGGTGTGACAAAACAAACGATCTAACAGGAAGATTTCCCGCATGGGAAACAAGATGACTTCAAGTTTTACACTAGTATCTTTTGAAAGAAAACAAAAAAGCCAAATGAAGAAAGGGATGTTGTTGTTTTCCTTTCTTGCTTTCTTCATTTCCCTTGAAGTTATCCACAAAAGTGGGCAGGGATACAATGGGAGAGCCTCATGACTTGGAGGATATTGTTACAAGTGCGTCTCCAACAGAAGATTTCCCTGTATACAAAGAGCAGCATGTCAGTAAATCCATGCCAGTGGTCCATAAGCCACAACAGGACTCAGCAGAATGGGATTTACGTAACTCGTCTTCAGCATCAGTGATCAAGCAACTTGAGCAATGAGAAAGAACCAGTTTGCAGCAGCCTGAACAGGAAAAGTCTCAGGACAAAATCATTTTCGATCACATCAAATAACAAGAACCAAAATAATTCTACAGAACAAAAGCTGGAATATCTTTCCAAAAATAGAAGCCTTTTAGCTACTAAAGTCACAGAGCTTTTCCTTCAACTGCTTTACAATTACAAACAAGTTAAAACCAACTTTATCTCAGTGTCACTTCCCCTTTTGCTTTAGAAAGTTCACAATTAGGAAGGATACAAGTTCTTCCATCCGTTTCTTCCCTCTGGTTACTCCAATTCATTTGGAGCAGCACTTTATCACAGTTCATAACTGCAATCTAGCAATACTGATATAAAGAAAAGGTTATTTTCATTCCCCTTGAAGTCTGGCTGCTCACTGCCTTAAAAAAGGTCCAAGACAAAAGCATACAAGAAACAATTACAGAATTTCAGCTTCATAAACAAATGATCTTCTTGTCTTCAACAAGAGACACTAAAGACTTAGGTTAGTGTGGTAGAGTTGGGCAGTTACCCCCAATAACTCCTCCATATTGTCTCTGTAAAAGTTCTGAACATGGAATTATCATTTAAGTTGAAAGAAAAGATGAATCTTTTAAAAAAAAAAGGTAAAGAAAAAAGCCAGGCACCAGAGACAACTGTTCTACAGGAGGAATCATCAGTCAAATGAAACTTTAGATCTGCACAAAACACTAGAGGTAATCGAATAATCAATCCTGAAGCTTTCAGGTAACCACTAAACAGGTAACAGCAGCTCTTGTAGACCAAGGGATGTTAATGATGCAATATTTGTAATAATCTCATAACATGCACTCAATAGCTAAAATAGTGTGAGTACTCATCACATAAAATATCCCAAAGAACAAACAGAATGCTGCAATGTTTTGGAACACTCCAATTTCTCACCTACCTCAAGGTAAACATACCCTCATCCAACCTTCAAGGCTACTCTTGCTACTTCCTACACGCTGGAACAACGTGACTAGAAGTCAGGAATCTTCAGCATCCAAATTCTGGGCTATCCTGAAGCTACACAGTCAAGCACTCCAGGGTCTCAAGTGTTTTATGGACCTGATCATTTTGGGAGCAGTTCTGCAGGAGAGCTGACAGTGATAAGGCACACAAAATGACAATGTTTAGTCTACACCCATCTCCTGTGCTTCAGTAAACTGGGGGGGCGGTTGTTCTGGGTTGGTTGTTGGGGTTTTTTTTATGTTTTACCAAAGGTTTAAGAGAAAACATAGGAGAAAAATGATCTGTGAGCTGGTGCAATAGAGTAACACCTAGAAGCCTCTATTCATCAATGTGAACTGATTTTTGTAAGATTTCCAAGCTGTTAGGAAAAAAAATGGGCTAAGGAGGCAATCACTGAACAAAGCAAAGCAGAATGGTGGGAAGGAAACAAGCCTAGTTCCCAGAAACCAAGACCTGGGAATAACCGAGGCCTACCAAGGTAACCTAAAACCACAACTGCCACTCCATAATAAAACCTATCGTTCCCTGCTGTAATTTTTTTGTTTCTTGCTTTAATAAAACCCAAACCAAACAACAAGAACAAGCCAAACCTAAACCAAAATCACGCAAGGAGTTTTAAGTCAACACACATCAACATCAGCTGCAGTCCCAGAGGGAAGGCTCTGAGGCAGCCAAGCTGAGCCAGGCTTTCTGGGCCATGCCAGGGCTACAAGGACAGCTGACTCAGGACTGGGGTGAGAACCAGATTCCCACTTTCAGTCAAGAAGAGGCACTGCCAGGGACACGAGGACATCCTGCACTCATCAACTCCCCAGCACGGAGCACCACGTAAACAGCCAGGGATGGCAGGGACCTACAGGCAGCTCCAGCTCTCACCGTGGCTCCAGGTGGGACACAGCAACCTGCAAAGCTCCTGTAAAAGGTTTGGGACAGCCAAACCCAGGGCTGGTGTTACACGTCTGTATTTTCTGCCTTTAGGGTTAAGGCTGTCTGGGTATCTGCACAGTGCCCAGCAAAACAATGCTGTCCTGATCAGGGCCTCTGGATAGCACAGTAATGTAAATATTGCTCGAGAACAAATGAAACCCAATATAATCCCTCCTCCACTGACAAGATCTGGCATCCTAAGAAACCAAGGAATGCACAGGGCATTGATAGCAGGGGTCATTTGGGGATACAGAATGCTGCAAATTAACATTAAACCATGGAACATCTTCACTACATATAAGTGAGCCTCTACAATTAATGCCATGAGAACCTGTTCTTAAGCCTTCTGTAAATAAATGGCCTTATCTTTAAAAGTTACCAATTGTGTCTTCCTTTTTTCTTCTATTAAAGACTACTAAAAACATTTATATTGTGAAAGATTAATTCAGAAATCAGGCTTTTTATAGATTTTATTCCCATTAAGCCCTGCCTGGGAGAAGGTAAGTGATGCTAACAGACCTACAGCACTCAATGAGGAATTAGCCTGTTTGCTCTGAGTGAACAGACTGCCCTATAGTGCAAAAACTCCTCTACAGTCTGAGCATTTCATAGGGGAATTTGTGTTTTGCTGAGTTCCTGGATCAAATCATAACTTGGAATTACTACTACTTCTCAGGAAATAACTTCAAAAGCAGGGAATTTACTGGTTTGGTACTTAGGTCAAATGCTGAAAATCAAGATGCTGCAAGAGATGAAAAATAAAAGATACATATACACCAAAAAACCCCAATGTTGCTGATTCTGTCCATAAAATATTGTCTGCTTCTCATCCTTAAGCACAGCACTGAAGCTCTGCATTAAAGATAGACAGACAGACAGAGAGATAGATACGCATACTTACAGACCTTTGTCCAAAAAATAAGGTTCCAGTTCAGGACATCAAGCAGCCCCTGAGTGTCACAGAACCATGGCCACTGAGTGCCTGTGCCAAAACCAGGCCTAAAGACCTGGAGACCTCCCAGGACATAACCCTGGGCCTACAGAAAGGTCACTGCTGGACACAATCTCCAGCTCTGCCCACTCTCTTCGGTGTGGGTTAATACTGTAGCTGTTTACAATGGCATTAATATGTTTCTAATAAAAATATGCCTGTTTGTTTGCAGAATTGTTCAATCCCACCCTTCTGTCACCCATCAGTTGGTAATTTCTTGTGAAGAAAACAGGAGCTTCCCACGTGTTCCTTTCCAAACACCACGTTGAGAGCTGTCAATTCACTTTCCAAGTGACCTGTCATACAACTGCTATCAAACCATATTTTGTAAACATTAGGGCAAATGAAGACAAAGGCCACTATGTGGCCATGTAAAAATGTTTTGTTTAGCAAGAGACTTCTAAAACAAACAAGATGCCGTTTCCTGGCCCTCTCTGAAAGCCCTCTTTGGGGAGTTTCGGTGCAGGGATGATCCCGAAAGCTCCGTGGGCAGAAAAGGAATCGCTGGCGGTCTGTGGCTCACACATTTTGGGCATGACTTCATTCTTTACTACCACTTTTCATTTCTGCTGCACTGGTTTAATAACCAAGGCTTGACATCATTTTTGTATCATGTACCTTTCGTTATTACTTAAGAAATGCAAAGAACTCGACTGGAAGATATGAAAGAAACTATCCCCCCTCACAACTCACCCAGTGAGAAGGGAGCACCATCACATGTCTTTGTATCCAAATACACACACCAAATAGTTCTGGTTATTTACAGTGGCTTCTTTTGCTGAAGGGAAGGCCAAACCTAATGTTACCTGAGCAGCATTTTTGAGAATTAACTACAGAGCAAAAGTACTAAAGAATTTCCCTGCCGAATGTGACTTAAAAAGACCAATTTACTCATAAATAGCAATTATCTAGCTTATATTATACAGAACCATTAAATTATGCATGCCTTAGTTATATATATATTTTAAAAATAACTGCTAAAGTGATTTAAGACATTGCCTCATCCATAGGGGAGTATCTATCTCCCTCAACCCCAACTACCTTAAAATGACTGTAGAAATCAATTAATAGTGGAATTTCAGAGGTTTCTTGAAATATCACATTTAATGGCACAACTTTTTTCTATTTGATCATACCAATCTCCATCAACTTTAAGCCATGATTACTTATCAAGCCATCCAAACCAAGCAAAGTTATCTCTTCCAACAAGCAGCTGTCACTGTATACCACTGATAATTTAGTCTTATTTTGAACCTACTGTTTATAAGCATATAATATCAATGTATTCCCCGCCTCTCCAGTTGAGAAAGATAAGATATGTGTACTGAATTAAACAAATATCTCATTCAAAATAAGATATTGGAACTACAAGCCTAGCCAAACTCAGCAAACAAATTTAACAGCCCAGCAGTTCTCTGATGTTTAACCTGTTAATCTGATTTATTCCAGACTCCGGGCTCTCCTGAAAGTTAGTTTTACACCTACATTTTTACTTTTCCAATGAAACGCTGGCCGTCACTGAATATCACATTTCCCCAGCAAGAAAGAGGAAAACATTCAACTGCTGTAGTACCTTAGGGAGGAACAAACACCACATGGACTTGGGCCTCATGAGAGCCAAGACAACTCTACCCGAACCCTTTGCAGGCAGCTTTCTGTTCTCCACTCTGCTGGAACGGGATTCACAGAGTGCAGCCAGGAAAAATGCCTATTTAGGACCCGAGATAGTTACAACTCCCCTCTAACCGCAAACTTCACCTGGTAAGTTGTCTCAATCGCTCAGCACCCGTACAAATGGTGGGGTCTCGGTCTTTGTTCGTGAGGCAGAGCCCCTGAGAAGCAGGGAAGGTACCTCGGCCGCCGCGGAGCGCAGGTTCCAGAGGGACACACGAGGCCTACCGGGACTGTGGAGCCCGGGAGGCGGCCGATTCCAGCGGCAGCGGGGGGAACACCTGCTCCAGCACCCCTGCGACCCTCCCGCTAGCACCCGGCGGAGAGGAAACTCGGGGAGGGAGCCCAACCCCGCCGGCCCCGTCCGCGACCGCGCCGGGCCGGGCTCCTCCCGCAGCCGCTTCCCTCGCCGCTCCCGCCGGGGGAAATGGGCGCCCGGGAAGCACCTGCACCGCCTCGCCGGGGAGGCCGGGCCGGCAGGCAGGCAGGGAGGGGGAGGCAGGATGGCTGGCGGAGGGGCCGGAGCGAGGCCCGGCAGCCCCGAGCGCGGCCAGGCCCGCGGCGCGGCCGGGGAAAGGGCGATGGAGCGGGGCACGGCGGGCCCGCCCCAGGCCGCGGGCAGGGCAGGCGGGCAGGGAGCTCCGCCGGGGCCCGGCACGGAGCGAGCCCCGCGCCAGGGAGGCCCGAGGAAGGAGGCGAAGCCACCCGGTGCAGAGGAGGGTCCGCGGGGTCCCGGCCCGGGGGGAGGGAAGCGGGGGAGGGCGGCCGCACTTACTCTCATTTAACACCTCCAGCAGCTCGGCGCAGCTCTCACACATTGTTCATTAACAGCAGCAGCCGCCGCCGCCGCCTCCTCCCGACCATTGATTGATCCGCTCGGTGCTGCTGATTGATGATTGATGGGGGCCGGGGCGGGGGTCACCGGGGGGGAGGGGAGGGAGGGGGCGGGAAGGAATGGGAAGAGAAGGGGAGGGG
>JAWWEW010000112.1:1966563-2005331 GCA_035583185.1 Anabacerthia variegaticeps | reverse complement strand
GGGGAGAGGCAGGGGCCGGTCTGGGATCCGGGGCGGCTGATCAATGCAAATGAGCCTGTGGCGGCGGCGGCGGCAGCGGGGAGGAGGAGGAGGAGGAGGAGGAGGAGAAGCCGAGTCACTCACTGGCTCCCAGGGACTCCACGCGCCGCCAGTGTGCTGAGGGGGAAGGAGGAGGAGGAGGAGACGCGGGCTGCGCGGGGGGGGCCGGGGCGCTCGGGCGCCGCTCGGCAGCTTCCGACCGGGCGGCAGGAGGCGAAGGTGGCCCGGGCCGTCCCTCCTCCTCCCTCCTCGCTGTCGCCCCGCCTTCCCGGCGCGGCCCCGAGCGGCGGGATGGCGAGCGGGGAGGAGGAGGAGGAGGAGGAGGAGGAGGAGGGGGGGGGAAGGGGGCGGGAGGGCAAAATGGCGGCGGCGGTTGGGCGCGCGCCCGGCGGAGGGCGGGAAGCGCCTCTCCCTGCCCGCTCCTTTTCCCCTTCTACCCGGCCCTTTTCCCCTTCCCTTCTCCCCTTGTCGCCGCCCGCAGCAGCAGCAGCAGCAGCAGCGCACGGCCGCGGCCCGGCGCGGGCCGTGAGGGGGAGCGGCCTGTGCCGCCCGCCCGCCCCTTCCCGCGGAGCCGCGCTCCCTCAGCGACACCTCCCGCCCGAGCGGGGAGGGAAGGAGGCAGGGAAGGAGGGAAGGAGCTGCGGTGTGCCCTGCCCGGCGGTCCCAGGTCCGTGCGGGGGGTGGGTTTGCCGTGTGTTCCCCTCACGGCAGCGCTGCCGCCATGCCCCCCCCCCGGCCTGAGGGAGCGCCGCACCGAGGGATGATAAAAATTAATAATAATGTGGGTTTACCTCCTGTGGGCTCCCCCCAGCCCTCTGGACGGCGATGGCTGAGGGCGGGGAGGGCAGCTCTGGGCTCGCTGGGAATAGACCTTTTTCTTTTTTTTTATTAAAAGATACGGCCTGCCTCAAAAAAATAAAGGAGAAACTTTGAGGGAAAAATACGTGATTTATGCGGATTACAACTTGCAGTTCGCTCCTGGGCTTTCGTGCGCGTGGATTACGAACCTTCGGCTGCTCAACATAAACCAAACCCCTTTTTTACCTTTTTATTTATATTTTTTTTTTGCTGTTAATCCTGCTGCTCTCGCAGGTCGCGGGGATGGGAACACGGATCACATGAGAGATGGAGGGTGGTTTTCCCACCCCCGAGCGCCAATTTGTCCTTCTGTGGTTCCACCCAGCGGTGGCTCCGCGTGTTGCTCCGGACGGGACTGACTCCTACACGGCCCTAAGGAAACAAACCCATTAAGAGCCGCAATGCAGAGGCCATACACGCCGGGAGAAAGTGAAATAAAATCACCCAGGGAGGGGGGAAAGGGAAAAAAAAACCCACACAAACTGGTTTGAGTTCTCCGGTGGCTGTCTTATATTTTTTTTCCATTTAAAATAAGCCTGGAGATGCAGTTCTGTTTTGTTGTTTGATTCCATGTGCTTATTTACCCGGGCTGGTAATACCACGGTGGTTGTGTATGTGAGCTCCCACTGCAGAAGGCTCTCCTGACAGTCCTTGAGGCATCAGTTTGTTCACTAAGACAGAATTCCACTGCTGTTTAAAAATAAGACACAATTTACTGTAAACATCTACAGCTACGGTGGGAGTCAGGAATACACTGGAATGATCTTTCATCCAGACTTCTTGTCACTACTTGTTATTGAACTACTTCCCAAGTTGGGTTTATCAAGAGCAGCTATTCCTAAATACTCCCTGCTGAAGTTTCTTTTTACTAATTTAAACAAATACAGAAAACAAGCTTGAGAGTCCACAGGAGATAAATTCCTCATCCGTTACTTTTATTCACACGTTAACACGTTTTTCAAACACAATTCCTGAGAATAACAAAGGGTACTAATAAAAGAGGCAGGAGGAAGACTAAAAAACTAAAAACTTGCGTGAAACTTTTGGCTCATCTTCCTCATCAGATAGAACTTTTTTAATTTCTGACAGCCATAGTCTTTTCTAAACTATGTATTTTCTATTAAGAGAAATCTAACCATCACTACCTAGTTAGTTATTAAACTAACCGGTTACATAACTAAACCTCCATAACAATTATTTAATAACTGGTTTAGTTATTGAAATTACAGATATAGCAGACCCTTTAAGGCATTTTTTGATCATGTGATCGCTTCCAGACAGCCTGAAAATTCCTGCAATGGAAGAAAAAAGAACAGTCCACAATATAACAATTCCCATGTTCTGCTCATGCCTGACTTGAGGTAGTGACCATCTTTCTTTGCTACAGCCCTGATTTCAAAGCTTGAGATCCATCAAAAGGTGGATCAGAGAGGTTTGTGTTGTGCCTATGCATTGGTTTTCACTAGATGTGCTGCCTTACCTTTTATGTGTCCAGATTATTTCTGTTATCATAGAAATCCTCATTCTACATAATCTGATTTTAATTTGCACTTTACTTTCTGCTTTCTCCTCCTCATACAGGCCTTGCAGTAACTCCTCTAACAGGATCAAAATGAACTGCCAGAACACCTTAAAAGCTTGTTTTCCTGACAGAGCAGCTCTTTGATCTGAGAGCAGCACCACGTAAAGGCCCGAGTCAGCAGAAGGAAGGGGCCTTCTGGAGCGTGGTGTCACATGCCAAGCTCCAGGAGCACAACAGAAGAGCATGGGTGACCTTGAGTCACTCCTGCTTTTGTGCACGGTGGAGTACTGAAAGCCAAATTCCTTTTACTGCACACCATTTCCAGAGATTAAATTGCACAAGACAAGAGCAGTAACTGCCTGCTTACAGTGATCATCAGCCTCCTGCTCTTCTCTGCTTTTCTTTCTTCTGACCTTTATTCTTTCCATGTGCCACCCCAGCAAGGTTGTTTTATCCCCAGGAGGCCTCTTCCCTTCCCTTGACTGTGATGCTCCTCATCTGGAAATATTTGCTCTGGTAAAGTGCCAGCACAGTTCTTCTGGAGGAGTAACTTAAGAGAAACTTAGGGCAAAACTGAAATTCTTAATCTAAATTTAGGACTGTATTAAGAGTTTGAGAACATGCACTTGCAAAATTCATGTCCCAACACTGAACTAGTAGTTTTCCTTTAACATAAGGATGGAGTCCAGTTATATCTGTGACCTCTGCTCTGGAATGCTGCTGGAAAGCATTGGAAGCCACATTCAACAAAACTAAGTGAACCCACTTTTGAAGTTTCAGAACTTCAGGTTCATTGCTGTCTTGGCATTTCAAACTTTATAACAAGGTTCTCGTTCAACTAGACCCCAACAAGCCAAATTTAATTAGTTTGGTTTGCCCCAAGTAGTAGAGAATATACTCAGAATTTGGCCGTAGTAGGCCAAAAATCTAAGTACAGATATGGTATTTCTAAACATGAGAGCCAGCAGCAACTGAACCGTCTTACCAGAATCCATGCAGCTTCTGTTGTATATTGGGACCATAAAAGACTATGAACTCTGAAGAGCTGAGGCAATATTTAAAAAGACTTAAGATTTAAAATGTGTTCACAAAAAAAACCACCCAGGCCCCCACATACATGTTGATGGGGCACTTGGAAGAGAAACTTCCCAATGAATCCCCTAGGAAAAAGTGCTGTTTGGCTTTTTACTTACCAAGACTAAATAAAAGTGAAAATCTGAGTGTCTTGTTTTTATCCATACCCTCAACTTCCCAAATACTCCTCCTCAACCCTGTGTTTGCTTGTACCCACTTACAGCACAACCAGGGAGGGGGAAGCACACACAGACCAACAGCAGCACACGGGGCAGGTTTGCACATCTGACATCTGGGGTTTCTTTCATGGGCTTCAGGGAACTGAGGTGCATTGTATGTGGGAAGTGGATCCCTCAGCTGCAGTGGCCAAACCTTTCCCAAGGGAATGCTGCTGGCCTTAATCAGCCTTGGACAATGAAGGATGTCCTGATGCTGAAAGCCCAAAAATATGTTCAGTCTCAAGAAACCAAGTGCAGAGGTGCCTTCCTGATGGGCAGCTGAAGGGAGGGGCACATTCTTTTACTCACTTTTGGCACCAAAACAGTTTTTCAAGAGCCACCTCCAGCATTTTGGTTTTGCTCTCTAACACCTGGAAACAAACCCAGTAAGTGGGGAGAAAGGGAGTGAGTTTAGACAAACCTTCCAGCAAATCCCAACAGCACCCAGGGGTCTCGGATCAGCAACACTCCTTTATCCAGTGACGACTGTGGGACAAGTCTGGTCCCTCATCACAGCACCAAGGCGAGTTCCTCACCTCAGGGAAACTCTTAATGCATCATTTTCGGCATCTTTCCCTCATTTTTTTGCCCCCTTAAGCTCAAGTTTTCTTGCCTTTCCAGTGCTAAAAACTGTGAGAGGTAACTAAAGCTTCCTGGAGAGATGAGCGTTTCTAAAGCGCTTTTTTTTGCATAAATATTAGCTTTATTGGAAAATAGTTCACTTAAACCAATCAGATTAACACACACCAAATTATTCTAGTTTAAAAAAAACAAAACCAACTAACCTAAAATGCTTTGGAAGAGAATCTGCTTCAGTTACAGTAGCAAACACATCATGGCAGCCTGAAACAAGTACTTGGGGTGTCTCCATCAGCTGACAATCAATTCATGTAAACACAGAAAACACCCCGAAATAGTCGTATTTATCAATGTACCTGGAGTACACAGAACTGGTTTTTGTAAAATCTGTATAGAAATATGCACAAAACATTGGTTTACATATAATTACAAGTTATGTAGATGTTTATATGATGGTTCATGCTTTTTATCCATATGTTTTGATTTACAGAGTGTGCATTAGAACTAGAACTTTCTCAGATGTACATTGTCATTTTTTTTCCACATTCAGGATCACTGCACTAGAAATCTGCACACACACAAGTCAAATCTTTAATGGTATCCAGAACTCTGCATAAGCTGCACTTTTGTAGCAGCTGCAGAGATCAGGGAAAGGCACCAAATTATCTTAAGAGAACAAGACAAGACCACAGTTAAATTTTTAGATCTAAAAGGGAAGCAAAACCTAAGATTAAAATGTTGTTACTTAGATAATCCATAAGGTATCAAAATAATGAAACAACTCTTCTCTGAAGCAACATAAAAACACAGTTTGGATTTGTTGAGAGTTTAGATCAAATTTAGTTCTTCAGTGGACAACCCAACCACGAGCCCCAGACCAACTTCAGCCTTTTTGTTCCAAGTGTTTTGAATGCACTGTCACTGCCACCACCATCAGAACCAATTCAGTCCTAGTTGTGCCTCACTGATCATCACTCTGACACCACCCTATCGGTGGGATTTATTTCCATGTTGTAATCTTTTCTCTGCACAGCTTTTGATAACCTGTCACTAACTCTGCAACTCAGCTGGTCACGAGCCCTTCCACGCCCTTCCCACGTGTCCTTTAACAACACTTCAAATATTTCACTTGAAACTGCCCCTTGGAGACGATGCCACCCTCACAGAGCGGAACAAAAAGCTCCACATTGACAGGAAGACATGGAAAAGCTTCAATCAGGAACCTCAGGGAGAGGAAGAAACAAGTTTTGTAACTATCCCAGCAATTAAGTTTTGGTAGGCTGTACCTAAACCCAGCCACGCAGGGCTGGAGGAACCTTCTCTCCCAGGATCAGCAAGTGCTCAGGGCCAACTTTGCAGAAAGCACAGAGAGATGGGCACCAACACAACCCGTGGCCTGGCCACCCCCTGGGCACAGCTCAGTCCTACGTGAGCACTGCTAACTCATGCACCTCTACTGCAAAAGGAACACACAGCACAAATGAACTACGGTACCCACAGCGACAGCAAACTCCTGCACACCTGCCCAGCCTCGTCTTGCAGCTCCCAGGGAACGGCCACGCTCGGCATCTCAGGGACAACCTGCACCTCTCGGGGACCAGAGCAATGGGAAAACTGGGGGAGAGCGAGACAGCGACTGTCAGAAAACAGAGACAAGACATCACAGAGATGGGGAAGCCAAGACTGTACACACCCTTAGTGTTCATACTGTGTCATAAATCTGTGAAAATCATTTAACTACAAAACTTTAGGTAGAAAAATAACTGTAGATCTTGTCTACACGTGTTATTAACACGGACTATTATTAACTGCTTCGTCAAGATACAGTGCAATACCTCTTTGAAATAAATTGCAAAGAGTCCAGAGAGAGAAAGAGCAAGAGTACCTCATTCATTCCTGGCATTTTATAGTAACGTGGTATGGAATATTTATCCATGGAGGTAAGTCAGAACAGCTACTGTACTTCCAAATGGAACCCAACCTAGTTCACGTTAACTTCAAGCACAGCCAAAGTCCTTGAGATGAGGCAAGCCAGAAGCAAGTTATCTAGACCTCAAGGAACTTGTCCTACACCTTCAAATACAAATCTTAAATATGATCACAGCATTTTCATCCAATAAAAGAATAAGCCGAAGAAAGAAAAATAAATGTAAACCAAGTTTATTTTGCTTTTAAGTAGTGTTCTTTAAGCACTACAGCATGGTAAACAATGTAAATTAGTATAAGTCATCTCAAAAGCCAGTTTTTTTTTTTATTTATTTTATGAGTTGTTAAAAAGATGCAGCCTATTCTAACAGGATAAATATTTTAACCATTTCACTTCGAGTTAATGAAGGCTCACAAATGAGCAACACTCCTCATTGAGGAAAACAAAAAGCTGTTGTCGACAAAGCGACAGCACACACACAAAAACAAAAGAACTGTGTAAAAATAACTAACTGTACTGTGTTCCCATACTCTTTCGAAGTTGCTTTACAATGGGATGATATGCACATGATCTTGCTGCAAACTTGCCATACAACTTGCAAATACACGTAGCCTACAGCCTTACCACTCAGTCCAAAAAGCTGCTAACTGCTCAGAACAAAGGCAGCACTAGAACCCTCTGCTGAACAATGAATTCAATCTGCTTTACTCTTCGCCTTTTCTCCTAGACTGCAGGACAGGCTAGAAAGAAAACGAGCCCGAATTAAAAATCGATACTCTTACAGGAAATTGGATTATTTTGCAATATAGTCTTTTACAAGTTAACGTTTTGCCTATTTTCCCCTTAGCCACAAAATGGGCATGAAGTAATTACTTTGAAAATGCCTTAATTTTCAACTTCATGCAAATCTAAATAAAGATGACCAAACAAAAGCTTAAACAATGGAAGGATATTTCACAGAAAATTTCTTATACAAAAAACACATAAGAAAAAGGGCCACTAGGTGACATTTTAATTTACAAATTGGCATCATTTTGGTCAACAAATATCCAAGTGCTGTTTTCTTCTATCACAACAAAGTAGCTGTACAGAAAGAAAACTGCAAAACTTGTTTTATTTTCGTTTTTAATCGCACATCTCCTCAGGAATTTCATGTGGATTAAGGATGCCAGGGACAGACATCTGAAGTTTATGCTTCTCCTCTTGAGCCTGTCGAAGGGCTGTTTCTCTTTCCTCTAAGAATAAATCTGATGTGTCTTCACCTGCAAATTCCTGCGTAATGCACACAAAAACATTAGTTTGTTGCCAAGTGCTTTGGGCAGAGTTATAAGCTTCCAGAATGGTACAGAAAACACCTTCCTTTCCCATTTTCTGACAGACTATTTGCTTGAGTTTCTGTTTCTAAGGTCAGAAGATCCTGACCGTGTGTTACCCAGCATTTGGAGCAGAATCCTTACAATTCTGAAATACCTGACAACTGCAAGTTCAAAACTAATTAACAAACTCTTTCCTACAATCTTAGGATTCCAGCATCTTCAGAAAAATAAAGGCATAGCATTACTGCAGCAAATTTCAATACTGGTTCTGATTCCAGGCAGAACTGAAACCAAATCTGGTGAGAAATCAACCTACTACCCATTAGAGTAAGTTGTGCAGTTGTCTTAGACAGGAATTGCGTGCACAGCGTAAGACCCAAGTGATGATGTTTAAGCCTGATTCATAGCATTAAATGCCACTGAAACAGATTCCAAGGAACACCACCCAGTCACACAAGCCATTGCACTGAGTTCTCACTGCATTTTAAGGACTTGTATCTCCCAACCACTGCACGAACCCTCCTCTCCAAGCTCTTTCCAACAATATCCTTATGAGGATTATTATCTTTAATTTCCTGACCGAAGCACACCCGACATACCTTGATTTGGACCAAGAAATCCCGTAGGTGTTCCTTGAAGGCAGGAATATCCTGGTTTAAACTGAACAGTCCTGTTACGAACAGCTTAACCTGGGCACTAACACAAACACATCTGTTAGTATTCCAAGGTGGAAGACTCCCCCCCGGGAAGCACCCATAAATGGTGGCATACTTACTCTTGCAGGTGAGGAAATGCAGACTTGAGGAGATTGGCCACATACTCCTGGATAAACATTTGGTTGTTCACTGGATTACCAGGGTTCAACGGAGTACTGATTTTTCCCTCTTCCACCAAGTTGAACATGTAGGCCAGGATTGACGCGTGCATTGTCAACCCTGCACGGGGCAGAGGGGGACACAAAGGGGTTATTCCCAGCAGGATGTGCTGTGCTGTTCTGGTGCTCAGGAGGATGGTTCTCACCCCCTGTCTCACAGAGGAGCACGTTCCTACCTGCAGTGTGCGAGGTGTCCGTCACCACGGAGAAGATGTGCTGGAGGATGTCGCAGAAATAAGTCTGGTAGAAGCTCTGGGCAGCAGTCTCCTCCTGGGCAACGTTCTGTAGTAGAGTATAAAGGATCTGAAGTCCTGGAAAACAGGTGTTAAAAACCTTAAGTTACCCACAGAACAACATTCCAACAGTGGTGGGGTTTTGGTCTCTCCGTGGCACTTCCTCAGGCAGGCACCAGAGGGCACTGCTGCACTGCCACGGCTGCATTACCATCTCATTAGCATCTCATTAGCATGTCATTAGCATGAAGGATAATCACGGCACTCAAGGAGGGGAACCCTCTGCCCACACAGGTGTTTGTTAATTGGACAAGAGGTGGTGTTTTAACGTTCACATTTACACGGAAACTTAAATTGCTTTTCTAGGTGAGACACAACAGCATCTTCTCCCCATTCCTTCCACACACTGATACAAGACAAAGGGCTAAAAAAAAAAAATCTGTGTTTTCACAGCCTTTCTGTCACACCAGTTTGAGGTGGTGCATTCACTCACTCAGCCATTTCAGGAGAGTGCAAGCAGAAATCGTAACAGTGCTCCTTTCCAGCTACAGGAATGAAAACAGCAACCGAGTATCTCAGCCCATGCAGGGATACCCAGACACACCTTGGAGCTGGGACACAGCAATACTACAGCTGTGCAAATGCAATGCAGAATCACACCACTGAGAGGCCAAGTTTGACTAAAACAAGCATTCTTACCAGAAAATAGCGGACCTGTATCAAACACTTGCACTTACCTGTATCTGCAACGTTTCTCATTGTATGTTTGAAAGCCCAAATAATAGAATCCAAGACAAGTTTGAACTGTGCAGGTGGAATGGCCAGGAAGGCTGGGAAGCAGTGAGAATTTACAGCCTGGAGTAGCAAGAAGAAGTTTGTTCTATGTTCAGGATATTCTTCAAAGTCCTAGAAAAAGAAGGAGGGGGGAGAAAAGTCAAGTCTTTCATCCTACGATCTTCTGTTAAGTAGAGCAAATCAGTAGCTGACACAGAACAGCACTGAGATCCCAGATTTACGTGAAAAGCAAAGAAATGTAACATTTCTCAGGACTTTTTCCCCACCAAAGCTTGGCAAGACCATCTCCTGCAGTGACACAATACTGAAGGGCTGAGCACAGCCTCCTCAGTCACTGCTCAGGCCACAGCCACCACAACACAGACAGCACTGATTCAGTGGTGCTGCTCCAGCATCCTGCAAATACACACTGCACACTACAGCATAAGAACTGCATTGGTGAGCAAATACTCAACGGGACTTGGATTCATGAATTTAAAATACTTATGAATTTTAGCAGCTACTCCTACACTGGCATTTGCCTGAAGTACACTCCTGCTTCCAGGAGCACAGCATTCCAAGGCCCCACAAAAATCAGCCACGGTTTGAGCAGAAATTTCAAATACCACAGATTCCCTTTGTGACTGCCAAAAACACAAGGAGATGACTTGCAAGACACCCCGTAGGGAAATGACACTCCCAGGAAGATGGTCTTGCCCCGGGTTTAATCCAATATAAGCACCTTGTTGATCATGTTTAACGTGCACTCAAAAACAGCATCGAAGATCTGAGGTATTTCAGCAGTGATGTGTCCCCCCAGCTTGTTGACGATGATGGCCATGGTGCTGAGCACCTCGGGCTCGCGGGCCGCGGGGACGTTGCGCTGGTAGTCGATGAGAACTGCATCCAACAACGGAGGAACAAAGTTTTCAGCTACCTAATTGGAGGAGGAAACCATGGTTATCCAGTGCAGCTACTGAGCCAAGTACGGCCTGGAACTAACCAAGGACACTGCAACGTGTTCCCACCTGTAGCCAACCCCCACAGGCCTCTTAACCCTCTGTGATTCCCTCTAAGAACACTCAGCTAAAAACTGAACTATCTCAACGTGATCATCACTCCTCCTTTATGTTTCGCAGACCTCCTGAGGCAAGTTCCTGTGACCAACTGGTTCAGTGAACAGAATATAAACCAGAATTCTTCCCAATTCTGTCTTAGAAGGTATTTGTATAAAATGCATCTACTTACCATCTGTGGATCATTGGACCTGCTCACCCAGCCAGAAATTAGTTTTAAAGTTTCCCTTTTTACAGTCCTCATACTTCTAATCAAGGGCTGCTTTGTTACCATTTCACCTGGAAAATGTTAAGAGCTTCAGTTAATTCTGCAAGGTGTAAGAAGTAAAAGATTAACTTGACATGAACAAAAAAGAGTGCTTGATTTTTATATCCAAATTACAAAGACTATTAAAAAACATTCTCTGAGGTAACTGCAATCCCAGTATTGCTGGTCAAGGAGTACATCAGGCCTACAGCCCCAGCAACTGATTCCTCAGTTTCACCGTGTCTGACAAGGACAAATTCTGGCCATTAGAGCTGCTGAATGGAAAGGTATTGATTCCTCAGCCCCTTTTATTCTGAATTCTGAGAAGCTCCTTCAAAGTAAGCCAGCTGCTCCGTAACCAAGTCTCATTTAACATTCCCATTTCCAGGTACCATGGTCTGCACTGGCCGTAACACAGAACTCAACAACTGACTCATTTCATCACTGCCACAGGAGCACATTGTGCTGAGACACCATAGGCCCTTATTTCTCTGGTAAAAATAAGTGAGGTAATGGCTAATTCCTCCTGTGTGATGCAAAGCCTGGTTTCTCCTGCCTTTCAGGCCTCCCCACTGCAGTCCCAGTTCTGCAATCCAGCTCTGGAGCAGCAGAGTCTTGTACAAAACCTGCCGACATCTTGGGAAGAACTGGCTGAGATTCTATTTACAGAGAGGCTTTTAACACTCCAGAGTCACAGGCAGCTCAAAGAGCACACACTGCAACTTCAGCTCAGCAAGATGCCTATTAATTCTGAGTAAGCATCTCCAGTGTTCTGAATCTTCCTTGAACCTCATTTAGAGATGTTTTTAGCTCCTTCTAAAACCAGGAGTTCTTCATTTGAATACAAGCACCGGTTAACAAAAAGAGATTGAAGCAAGCACTTTCAATCCTTTTCCACTTTCCCAAACAGTAAAATCAAACAGTGACATTAACCTCACTGGGATGTGCTCTGAAACCTGATGGCAGACACTGCCAGCCCTCATTTATCAAGAAAGCCATGGGATTTCTTACCATTAGCCTGAATGGCTGCAGAAATATTTTCACTTAGGCACTTGTACACATTCAGCATATCTAAATAAATTCTTCCAAGCTGAATCACAAAGGGGTGGCCAACTGCTTTGCACGCTCTTACGTTGGTTTTCAGAATGCTACCAAGCTGCTTCACTGTTTCAGGATCCTTTAGGATATCAACATTCTGTTAAAAAAAGAAAAAAAATCAGAGTGCAACTTGGTTAGTGAATACAAATGCCTTGTGGCCTTCCATATAAAAGTGTAGTTTAAGCAATTCATCTTACACACTGCCTTAAAGAGCACATCACTGAAATTCGTGGACTTGATCTCTATATGTATACTGCTCTTTATTTCATGGCACTTGTCACCAGCTACAACAGTCAGAATCAAACCTGAGTTGATTTCATTCTGCTTTTCTGCAGAAGTACTTTTGCTGCGGTGGTACGAGCATTACTCTAGTTACAGAAAGAAAAAAACCTAAGGAGATAAATTAGATGAAACCACACAAAAGAGGTCCAAAGGAAAGCAAGTATAGTCTTAAGAGGCAGATCAGAGTAGGAAAAGTAACCAAACTTGCTGAAGTTTCAGGCTCTTAATTAGATTAACTGGAAATGGATTGTCTCTTGTGCAGTGTAAGCTGTTCTTCAATGTGTGGAGAGAAAAGTATTTTGAAAGACTGAAGAAACAGAAGATAAAAGTAAAAAACAAAGATATACTTGACAGTATTTTTAGCATTTTAACCCTTCTGTTACCCAAGAAGAAAACCCACTAAGCCAGGTGAAAGGGAGGCCCTTAAACTATTGAAACATGTTCTGTACAGTAACAGAAAACTGTGCTTTACATCACATGTAAATAAGTATTTGTCATTTAAGTCTCCTCTCCCAAAAGAACAGTTCCATTGTCACTGTTTTAGCCATCATGGCACGAAGTCCACCCCATCTCTGCGCACTTCATGTGACACCACAGGGAACATAAACCCTGAGCAGCTTTTCTTTACCTGAACGCAGAAGACATTGAGCATTTCTGGGCTCACCTTTGTTGCCTGCTGGATGATGCTGTCCCACACCTGGTTGGGCAGCAGCATGTACTTCTCTATGAGGTGCTCCTGCACAGTCTGGTCTGTCTGTGCTCCAATCATGTACCCCACGGCTTCGTAAAACGTGTGCACCTGGCGGCAAAGCAGCACCACACACGGGGGTTAAAGGGAGGAAGAGCAAACTAAGAATTCCCAGACATGCTTAGACTGGCTCCCATCACTCCTGGCAGTGCCTTTTTCCAGATCCATTCTGCCCAAAGTTTCAGTACATTACTGCAACACTTCGGGGTGTGTAGCAAGTCCACACTGCTCTCACTTCCTGAGCTCTGCCCTTCCCAGACACAGCTCCCCTTCCCTTTTGGATTGTTCCTCGCTCCTCCTTCACAAATACAAGAGCTGAGGTATATCCTGTTGTAGTAGAAAACTCCCCCCAAAGCAGAACTTCCCAAAGCAGAAGCACCAAGTTTGATTCAGTGTCTTTCTTTATTAAAATATTCCAGAAATCAAAATTCTAACTAAGCACACTTTAATTGCACTTCCAAGCCTTTCCAGCTGAAATCTCAGCAATGCAATCTGATTGTGTTATTTATACCCTGAGCATCCCTAACAAAAAACTAAGGAACATAGTTCAGCCCTTAGAAAACACCCCACCTTTCACTATGAAGCAGCTTTCCATTAGTCTTGAGGAACCCTCCCCACCACTGAGCCCAACATACCTGTTGTGGCTGAAGGTCACAGATGATTGTGTTGATGTTGTTCAAGATTTCATCAATAAAGGGCATCACCTCCCCCACCTGCACCTGGACGAAATGTCGGCGGCATTTTTGTGCTATTTTTATGAAGGTATCACAAGCCATGTCCTGGACACCATCGTGGGTTTCTGAAGGAAATCAAGGCAGTTACTGCTTTGTATTTTACCCCCATACACGTCCATGTATAGGCATCTGATTTAATAATTAAATGAGAAAAATAGAGCGGATAATTACCATGCATAAATTCAAACAGCTTGTTGACTACTGTCTTCAAGAATTTCCAGTGAGCTCTCAAAAACCGAGGGTATTGACCTACTATATACATTATATTTGATGCAATAATGGCTTTATTGTCCTTTCCTCGCTTTTGTTCACAGAGTCCCAGGAGATCCTACAACACAACAAATTCTTAGTTTCCTCTTCAAGTTTGCCCAGTTCAATTAAAAGCACTGCAAGCACAAAATCCTATAAGGAGCTATATTAAAACCATCATCAAGTTCAAAGTCCAAATGAAGAAATAAAAAAACGAACAAGTGGGTTAGGATTGGGGTGATGCAATCACTGAAGTTTCAGACAAACCCAGATCACTGTGTTTTGAACTACAGAATCTCCATTTTAAATGTAACTTGAGAGTCCTGCAGGGGGGACTCCAACAAGCCTCACAGTCCTCTATACTGATTGAGTAGCTGATCTCAATAAAACACAGACTCCACATCAAATAGGAGAAATTAAACTAAATCTTCTTTATTAATTCCTATGTCTTGGAGGGCCATTACCCTTGTAAAAATATTATGCACTCATTTACCCAAATTTGGCTTTGACCAAAAAATACATGGAAAACAGCAAAGGAGCAGGGTGCCAGTCCACTTGAAATCACAGGTTATTTTGCCCCTGTTCTGTATTTCATCAACAATCCCTTTCCATCTCTTCTGCATGCCCAAAGAATAACATTCCATCATGGCCTAATGAAAAGGCAACTTGGATCAATGCCTTGTGGCTAACAAATCCATCAGCCCTAAATTCAGGATGCAAGGTTTCCCTCTCATTTATTCTCCTCACCCTGCACACCAGGCAGCTTTCTAAGACCCCACAGCAGCGTTCCTGGAAGCTTGGCTGCCCCCAGCTCTGCACCACGATACCTTAATTACTGTTACAAGGAACCTCTTCTCATCCTCCTCGTGCATCGCACCGCTGATGGAGCCGATGGCCCAACACAGGGTGTTCAGATTTTTCCAGGACCACTCTGTCCCATTCACTTGGTTGTGAAGCTTTTCAGTCATAATTCGTTCTGTGTCTGCATAGTCCAGGTGTGTGAGATAAACTGAAAGACAGCAAGGCGGGACGGGCACGCTTTAATAAAGCGGCAACCTGGGTCACACAGTTAAGCAAGAGGGCAATGAAATGCTCCTCTGCTGAACTCATGTCAAAGTGAGATAATTTCAACACAAATTTGTTAAAGCTGTGTTTTCAAGGCAGACAGTAAATTTGATTGAGTTTGTTCTGAGGGACCTCACCAAACATCCCAGGCAGGCAATGTGGAAAGTCCAAATCAATGATGCCTCACGTACCAGTCCAATCAGAAAAGCTGCCAAGTTGAATTATTCCCAAAAGGCATCTGGACTGATGGTCTACAGGGGATGTGGGACTGGTAGGCTATGGGGGACATTATCCAGTGTGCAGCTCCATCCCCTCTCTGCCTCTTTGTTGCAGTGTTACCAAGTCTGCTGGTGCAATAGCCCTGGGCTACAGTGGAGCTGCTGCTCCTCAGCAGGCCTAGGTGGGACACTCAGGTATCGCAACTCAGACACTTGCATCAGCCCCTAATAGGATTAGTGTCTCCAGTACACAATTCCAAATCCCAGCAAGGCAAGAGCAATTTAAGGCCAGGTTCAGAAATAGATTTTTGCAGCACCACAGAAAACAGCTTCCACCACATTCTCCCTTGGGTTTTTTTAAGTGAATCTTCAACATAATACACTCTAAGCAGTATGAACTAAATCTGCATTTTCATACAAATAATCCTGTATCTGGAAATACAGCTAAGGCTCAGGACACAGTAATTATTTTAACGCATTAAATATTTAAAACAAGAAATCAAACAAAAATGGTTTTCACGTTCCATATAAAAATATATCACCACAACAGTTAATTTTGCACTGGCTGTACCTACATCACAAGTACAAAGAGGATTAAAAAAATCCACATACATTGCATTCCACTGCTTTCCCACATACACTCCTAGTGCATAACCCTGTTATTAAACACTCAGTGTTCCCAATTGCATCTGATAAAAATATATTTAGTACTGAAGGCCTGATGTCCTCCAATTCTACTCCTCTCACTCTCTTAAGCTGCAGTTGGGACTCTATTTTTAACTTGCCCCAAACCCAAGAACTCAAGTAGTCTATTACTACTCAATCAAGTTACAAACCACGACATGCTTAAAACCCAGGCAGCTTCTGAGCAGGCAATCCCTCCTCCCTTCCAGGTCTGTGTGGTCCTCCTCCGATAACCATTTCAGCCATGCAGGAATTCGGATCACAGTGTGTGTAACAATGTGTAAGACACGTGCTGCTGGTGCAGCTGCACAGACCCACAGCACCCAAAGCCCAGCCAGCCCACTTACCCAACGTTTCTCTCATGTTTTTATACAAGTTTATGGAATCTGTATCCTTCATGAATTCCCGTACTACCTCCCCTTGATCGTTCTCCACCACCAGGACCTCCTCAGGCTTGGCCATGCGGCTGACCATGAGCAACCGGACCTGGGGGAGAGAAAATGGAATCCAGCTGGAACACAGAACACCCACAGCTCCACTCTGGGCAGGCAGCCTCAACCATGCACAGGTTACATCCAAATTCTAAAGGGAAATATGAACTGACAAGCCTTTAAGAACAGAACCTGCTGACTTTTCTTCCTCTATGAACAACTGAGTAGCTAAAATACCCCAACTTATAAAGTGTATTCTAGAGATTCAAAATGCCACTTTTCCCAAACACAGAGGTTCTTACTGCAACTATAACACTCCAGCCTTTCTGTTTAAAGAAACTGGTTAACACAGATTTACTTTAAAATTCGGCCTAATTTATCTTAAGCTGAAACACCACGTTAATACTCTTGGTGCCACCTTACAGTATTTTCACAATTGCAGCTGATTACAGAACTAGAGTTGAATCGACTACCAATTAGCCAAAGCAATGGAAGATTCCTTATGTCGCTCCTTACATGAAGCAAAACCTTCAGTTCCCAGACAGCACCTGGATCTTTCCAGTGCCTGTCCCTAAGCCTGGATTACCTTGGACAGAACAGGCAGATAAAGCTGTCTCCTTGGAGGAACATCGAAGTGTTGACTCCCCGAAAGCAGCGGAGACGCCGATGTCGAGAACGGGCTTTCCCTATAGAGCTCAGCAGCCAAATGGTTCCAATACTCAAGACAAATCTTGAAAATTTCAGTTTCTTCAACTTCTGAGACCAGCAACATGTAATGAAGAGCCTGGAAAAGTGTGGTTTAAACAGCCCATTACTGATTATATCTGCAGATAAAAGCACATTGCTTCAAGTTCAGTTATCCCAATCCTGATAAAATGCCAGGAATTTGGAACAAGAGGCAATAACATTGCAATGACATTACTTGTAAGTCAGAGTTGTGACTGGCAGAGCAACTCACAAACAAGGACTCCTGTCCATTATTGTTATTTTCAAAGTGTGTATGAATTCTTAGATCTGAAGGAGCCTAAAGACATCTTTAAAAAATGCCATCACCAAACCAGCCTGTTTGTAAATGATCAAACTCTTGGCCTCTGGAGCTTCTACAGAACATTTCCAGAGCCTCAAAGCCTTCAACAGCTGGTGTCAGTGATTGCTGTTCTCAAGACTATTACTGCTGCTTTGTTCTGGATCCTTTTACCCTGGAATACTGCTCCTTTGCTTCCCACAAAAGTCATCTGCCAGAACATTTTCACCTTCTTTATGCACAGACCAACCAAAGCAGGCTGAGAAGGGAAAGCCACTGATGCAATCCTGAGACACCACCACAGACATTAGAGCTACACAGACAAACAGTTTTTGCCTAAGCTTATTTTTCAGTTCCCTGGGGAAAAATAACAAACAGTATGAAATGGTAAAATCCGAAGACATCTTCACAGCTTGCAATGTTTTAAAAGATAAAGACCTGATTCAGCATCTCCATCTACAACATCAACAGAGGGATTTCAAACAGCCATACATTCATCTCAGACACATCAATTTCTTGATGTAATTTCACTTGAAGTAACTGGTGCAGATTCCTTCACTAGTCTACACAGATCCAGTGGATCTGCGGATCAGTGTCAGGAGATCTACGGCATCCAAAGTGCAGGAATAAAGAGGTTAGAATGGACACAGAGCTTTTTAAAGACCTGTGTCCAGGTTCCATTACACCAGAATGTACAGAAGTTAAATCTGCAACCATTTTAGGCCAACTCTGTTAAACATTTCAACACCCTAAACAAGACTAAATTTGTTCAGAGCTGAAATTTGTAATTCTTTTAAAGAAGAATTTAACATAACTGCTGATGAGAAAGGAGGCCAATACCTAAAAATTGCACTTGCAGACAACTGCCAGGGACACACAAAAGCTCTGGCCATTTACACAGGTCTTCCTAACACAGCATCAGTAGAAACCTGCCTGAGCTTTGGGCTGTGCTCACCTGGTTCCCAGTTATTCTGAACCATTACTACTTGCAAATTCAGGAATTGCCTGGGAACTGTTGACAGTCGTTGTTTTTCAACTAAAAAGAGTGATACTCCTGAGTCCATCTTCCAAGTGAGCTATACTTTGATATTTGCAATCAAATTTCCTAAGGGTTAGGATTAAGCACAATGATTTAAAAACTACATTATTATCACATCCTCGGAGTATGAGAACAGATCTGCTACGTTTTTAACCTGGACCAAGCAAGCAACTTACCTCCATTAGTGTTTCCCTCAGGTTTAATCTTTTCTCTATAAGCAGACCGTGCTCCTTGAGGAACGTGCAGAGGAACAAACTGAGATTCTGAATGAAGTTCTGTTCATCATCCTTCCCATTGGAGTATGCAAGTCGGATATTGGTATTTAGGGGAAGCATCTAATGAAAACAATGGAGGCACAATCAAGGAATGCTTTTTTTATACACAGGAACTACTGTGTATTAACAAAGACTTGGCTCTTTTGGAAAAAAAGGCCTTCTCCTTTCCATGCAGAACCTCCCAAGATGGACCACATTGCAAAGAGATAAAGACTGCCCAAAAAACCCTTCAACTGTCTACTTAGGATGCAAACAATGAGGAAAGCTACACTCATATGCACCTTGAATGTGAGCTGCTCAGGAGAATCACCAAGTTATACAGATTTAAGGTATGGTTTTATATAAGGAATGTTTCAACCTGCTCCAAAAATTAAATAGCCACCTTGCAGAAGTTAAGTTGGTTTAATCTTAAGAGAAAAAGTAACACACATTTTGTTGTGCCTCTCTCCCCCTCTCTGCATCAGACAGCCCGAGTGTTCAAAATTAATTAATTATTTAAATTAATCGAATCAATGCAGCAGAAATACAGCTGCAATCACATCAGAAAAACACACTGAGCATCTTCTGGTCATGCCACAAATACCACTGAAGAACAATACCTGTCCTATCAAGAAACTTCAACTAATGAATATAAACTTGGCAACTGAAGGAGGTTCTTGTGAACGTCAAAGAGAGAAGAGTTATAAAAACCATTACCTGTTTTAACTGCATCATGGTCAGTGTAAAAAGTGTTACAAACTGCTCTTCATACTGGCTTACACTGACCCCTGCAATCTCTGTGAGGCACTTCAGCGAGACGTTTCGAAACATGGGAACATTTAAGAACTATAAAGGAAGGAAAAAGAAAGAGCATTACAGCAATGTTGCACGCTAAGCTTTTCTGCAGCTTACTTCTGAATTTAAGAGCAGTCATTTGTTTGTGCAGGAGTACCTTGTATATTAGTGTGCTGATTAACTTGGTCTCAAATATATATCCCAGAGGAATCCAGTTCAGGAATCGTAGCAAAGTTTCCAAAGTTGCATGGACTAAGGGAGCATTTTGGGAGTTTTCCTGCAAAGGACCATTAGTTTTTATGACATTGTGACGCTGTTTGGCACGAGGGGGAGGAATTTCTAAGAACAACGTTAAGGAAAAATGGCTTACCATCACAAACTGACACAGCTGAAATATCTGAGAGAATTCATTGCACATGCTGTAAAAAAATCATAAATTAAAAATTAAGCATTTCCATATTCATAAATCAAAATATATATATGCACACAAAACAGGTCCTGAAGACCAACGTCCACAGTGGTTTTCACAAACCAGCTGGCTTTTACTCATTGTCATGGTAAAAATGCATATTTGGAAGCAGCCTGAAGCCTGTGCCTGCTAATTCTGGCTAAGGGAATACAATCAATGCTGAATGCTCTGTTAAAAGGGTAGGAACCATCAGTTAACAGATGCTTCTTGCAACAGGGTAGAAATCCCTGTGTGTACAATACCATTAGGCCTCCCTGCTTTAAAGAAAAATCAGTAATCCACTGGGTCTCAGAAATGGAATTAGGCAGCTATAAGTGTTCACATCAAGGCACAAAGTGAGAGTAACTCAACAGCAGCAAACACAAAGTCCACCCTATTAAATATATATATACACTTGCCTGTCTTTCAAATGCTTAGCTTTTACTTGAGTAATCTGGCCACTGGAAAAATCAAACACCTCTTCACTCAAGAGCTTCAGGATCACCATGTTGTTCTGGCAAAGGCTCTCACTAGTCCTGCTGGCTCCCACGATGTCACTTATGAAGGTCGGCCAGTGCTTGGGCCACTCCTGTTTGAGGATCTGTAAAGGGAAGCACCCACATGAGACACACCTGCAAAGCCACAGCCCCAACAGCAAGGGTTAAGGTGTTGGGAGCTCCAGCTCACCTGAACAAGGATCATATTCAGTTTGCCAATATACACTTTCTCTTTCTGGAGGAGAGAAGAGAAGAGTCAGGTTATGCCTCACACTGCCCTCCCCCCTCCTCCCCTCAGAACAACTCACTTACTTCTACACATGTTGGGTCAGATGAGGTCTTGATAATTAGGCCGACAACGTACTTTTTAATACCTGCAGAAGAGATAAGAATTTATTTTCAACTGCACCAGATAGCACAGATGTAGGAATAAATATTTTTGAATTCAGACTCCTGGTGTTTTTAACAAGAAACACCTCTCAGGACCATGTCTGTGTCAGCAAGCATCCCTCCTGTGTGCTACGTGAGAAAAAATCCACCTCTATCCATTCTGCCAGAGGATATTTCAGATGTACAGAATTAGTCAATCCTAGTTTATTGCTTTTTCCTTTTTTTCACTTACTCACTTGGTTGTGTTTCTTCGAAAAGTGTTTTTTAAGTGATTTTAGTTTTCAGCTCCACCACAGAACCAGAAAAACGTAACCACAGCAGAAGCTACACTGAAGCCTCAAGTTTCATTTTGCCCCCCAATCCTCAGGCCCCTCCTCACTCCCCATTACCCTTTCAGCTACTGAAGACATGGAAACAGTGGCTGGCAGGTGCCTTTTCATCACAGCACTGTGTGGATCCCAAGGAAAGGCGTGCACAGAGATCTGGAGTCATGACCCAGGTGAACATCAACACTCCTCCTTGAACACAGCTCTGACACGGCCATCCTTCTGAGCACACCAGCCATTAAACTACTCAAACCAGGCAAGTGGTTTCTTGCCATAAGGAAGCTTCAGAATAGGTGTGTGTTTTGCTATTCTAATCCATGAACCCAAAAAGCTGGTTTCAATCATTTCTCCAGCCAGACAGTCAACTCATTCATGCAGCCAACAGGCACATGTGAAGATTTCAGGAAAAATGGCCATTTTAAGAATGCCTTATGTTAAGGACATAACCCACAGCCACTATTCTAAGTTTTAAAACTTGTCCAAGACTCGACCAAATTTAGCCATTTTTTTTTGCATTTCAGGCCTAAGCAACAGGATTAAACGAGACACTTCAGTAATTGCATTCCCACGAAATCTGGAAAAACCAGATCTAGACTTTGAGCTATTAGATACGAAGCAGACAGAAGCTGTTCTGCAGGCACTTCCAATTACAAATGAAACTATTCATCATCATCAACTGGGATCAATCCACACCACTCCAGAAGAATGATCATTAACAAAATCAGTATCACTGTCAGTCACTGGGTAAGAGTTAATACCAAGCACTGGTCTGACATCATAGGCCTGTCCTAGTGTTTTAAAACTAAAAAAACAATCACGCTTTGCTGAAGCATTACAGCAATTCACAAATGAGATATGAAAGCCACCAAAATAGCATGGAAATAGGTTTGCAGTGCCAGAAACTAAGCTATTACAACCACCTGCCAAACCACTAAGGGAAACCTACTGTTACAACTCATTGCATTTCAAAAAGGAATTCAAAAGTTAATATTGTTCTTAGAGTTCCGACTGCAAATTGATGTTGTTTCCCATCTTGCTGCATCAGTGGATTTGTGCTGTTCAGTAACAATTTGAACATTATGCCACTGTTGATCTGGCCTTGAGAGCAGCAGACAAAACCAGCTGCTCTGCTGCACAGCTTCTCCAGCAAAAAAAATACAAATAAAAGTGATGACCACAGCTCACAAGAACCTCCAAAGTTTGCTCCTTTTCACACACCACACTGCAGGCTTCTGAGGTCTTCCAGTGAACAAAGTCAGGTTCTTAATCCCTTAAAAGCAGCAGCTATCCAATTCTCTAATGCTCTTTTTGGCTTAAAAGTAATTGTCTACCTTTTCTTTTTTAACCTTAAGTGCTGTGGTTTCTGCTCCACATTTAATAGCTCATTTCTTTATCATTCCATGGGAAAGATAATTCTCAGTAGAGCAAATACATGTCAACTTCATATTCTGACAAAAATCCACACGGATGGTTCGTTACTATTTTTCATCAGAACACGTCCAAGCAACTGCTGAAGGCTGGTAGTCCAGGGGACATGCCAAAATCACCATGTTTTGGGAACATAAAGGAAGGGTTATTTTAGGGAGGCAGGCACAGCACATGCACAAGCCACACAACCCCTGCCTAGCAGGTCTCCTTCCATGACAGAAGCAGCTGAGCAAGTCTGAGGATGGCAACACCACAACTGCCAAGTTCAGACCCTTCCCTGAGCCAAACAGGAAGAGAAAGGCATTCCTGGAAAACAGACCTTCCAAGAAAACAGAACACACCAACCATGACACCCAGGATGCACTTACTGTCCTCCAAACATGAGACCTTGCACTGAACTCATGACTACCTGCAACCAAAGGGAGCAGATCCTGCCTCCCCTTCCAAACCTTTCACTGCAACACAACTGGCAGTTCTACCACCTGCTCTGCTCAAGGTCAGAGGCTGAACTGGTAGAAAAATAAGAGTTACCAAAACAGTTCAGTAGTTCACACCTTTTTTTAAATGGTCTTTGATATCTAAGCTGGCAGAAAGTGCCCAGGTGAAGAACACCTTTCTCCCCAGCAGTTAAGCAGCACATCATCAAAATACGTTCCACGTATCAGAAAGGCTGGACATGATCACTGTGGCCCCACTGGTGACATCGTCTGGTAAGGGAAGCACAAGAAGTACCTTAGTACAAAGTACATAAGAAGAGAGGACAGAGCAAGGACATAAACTCAAGGCCTTACAGAACATTTCTGGATGTACATTAGATATTAATGCCTTTCTGTGAGAGCTGCTGGTCTCCAGAGAGGCAAATGTGCAGTAAAACTGAAACACTTCCTGCAGGGAAAGTTGTTTTCCCAGGTGACCCCAGGCTGTGCAACGTTTTGAGCTGAGCTGGGACAGTGAGGGACACCACAGAATCCAACATTAGGAATTCTGGGGTCTAAACTTGAGAAGTATCTTGCAGTGTAACCTCTGGAGGTGCTCTAAGAAGCAACTACATCTCATGCACCCTGAGCACAGGGGTTCTGTCACCACCAAACCCAGCAGGGAACCCCAACTCACACCCATAGCAAACCCGCTGCTCATCCTTAAGGCACACAGGCACGTCCTTTTATGCAATTACAGAGCATAAACATTTAACAAGTGTTGAAAATTACTCTAAGCTGGGGCTGCAGATGCGAGTTCACACTGATTTACTGAAATTAATAAATTCTCTGCTTATGTTAAAGACTAATAGGCATAAATGAAGCAGGTGGGCAACGTAGCTCAGCATTATTCTGCAACCAAAATTAGAATTTCAAATGCTAAAGCTGAGTTGTCCCCTTTGGGGATGTTTGTATGCATTCACACTTACATTAAGCTGTTTAAATAGTCCCAAAATGTGGTTAAAATACCGTCTTACTTTTAGTCTTAAGAAACAACGCTTTCCCATACTGCCCCACAAACCATCTTTGCCCCTCGGTGGTGAACCAAAGCAATCCATAATCTATTTGCTTTTCACCAGAAAAGTCAGGAAAACTCTGAAAAAGAGTTTGTCTTCCCACACACACACAGAAGTGCCACGTAGCTCGTTCCCCCTTCATTACACAGAGAATTAAAACCCATCTCTTCATGAAGCAGGCCAGAAATTTCCATTAAAATATCTAATCACTCCACAGAAAAACCTCTTCTACAGCAGCTTCCACTACATCAAAAGCTTTACACTCAACTCCAGGGCCTTGCTGGGAGACACTGAACTGCATCTCTCTGAACACGTCTCATTTTGAAATGGAAAAAAAGTGAGAAGTTGTACAAGCAATTTGGGTTTCATAATGAAGAAGTGCTTATCCATTGCAACTGCAAACACTCCAGACAAGCTCACTCTTCACAGGAACAGAATTTCATTTCTCAGTGCAGGATTAATGAAATGTAGCACTGAACTGCAGCCTGAGGATCCTTTACTTCCAGGCAGGTTTTCACACTGGCACAGAAAATCCTTCCGAGACCACAGCACTTTAACAAATGCCATCCTCGGCGAGCATCATGAAACAATAGGCTCCGAAGGATATCAGAGTTGAAAGCAATTTTGCAGCACCTCCATAAACTGAGGACTTGGGGAATGGTGCCACAATACCCTGGAAAGCAGCCAAGTTCAGCACTGTATGGGATGTTCTGGAATATGTCACCCGCCTGGGAGAGGCCTGAATGGAAACCACATGACATCATTTGTATACGTGTGAGAGCCATTCCAAGCACTGCCCTGAGGAGAAATAAATCAAAGAGCAAGGCTAGCCCATCACTGTGCTCTATGACCAAACATGTCTCAAGGCTGAACGTGCAGGCCAGGCAGCTGATTTAAGTGAATTTTACACCATGAACTCCACTTTGGTCTACAAAGCCCATTGGCTTCAACTGCCAACTTCAAAAGCAAACAAACAAAAAAATCAAGAACGAAAAGCAGAGTAATCACATAAGTATTTCAGAACTGTACGTTGTTTTGCCCAACTGCTGTTTTATAATTGTAGCAAGATACAAACGAACTCTTCAAAAAGTACTCAAACAATGATACCCGAGGAACAGAACAACTTTCTACAAGTTAAAAGGTGGCAGGGCCAGAAAAGCTCAAGACCATGAGCTATCTTAAAATACAAGCAAACTTCAGAACTGAGCTTCAAGTCTAAAGAGCACATCTGCAGAAAACATTTTCCTACTTGCATCTGCAATTTCAGGCTGGAAGTTGAAACCTCTCAGCACTCAGAGAGAAGCAGTAACAAACCTCTGGCTAACCTCAGGTCATTCTGATGAACAACTGGAGGTACAGCTAAGAAAAACAGAAAAAAAACCTAAAAATAAAGTAGTTAGTTACAGTTCAGGCTCTGTAATTAACAACAGATTTGAAACCTGCATGGTTTGCTTTGTCACTAAGCATTCCTTTGTTAGGCTGAGTTTCAGTTTCCTGCACACACATTTCACTATTATACTTCAAACAGGAAAATCCTGTCAACCAAGGAAGGGCTGGAGTGAAGGAAACCTCAATTTAAGCAGCCCTACTATCTCCCAGGTAATCAAACCACCTGAATGAGCTCTGCAGCAGTGCTTTTGTACCAGCCAGTACTAGCAGCCAAAAATAAAAAACCTTCAAAACCCACTACCACAGACCAGATTAAACTGGATTAGAGATGGAGCAGATTCTCCCTCCTACACCACTGAGGCCAAGATGGAGCAAATGCCACAGTACACAAAATACATTTGGTTCCTTTTGTGCTGATGTGCAGGACAAAGCACACAAGTAAGAGCCAACTAACCCAGTTCCCCAAACCAGGAGAAAGGAATTTTTTTACCCCTCTCCCCGGTGTTTTCAGAAGTATGGAAGTTGAGAAAAATAAGAATACTCCAAGCTGACTGCACAGCTCCACACAGTAACTTTATTGGGCATTGTAATGTATCAAGCTCTAGTTATTAAAGTTATTGCACCTTCTCAGATGGCAGAACAGTCCAACACTGTTAGAAATAACATGGCACAAAGCACAGCCAGCAGCAACCTCATCCTACCGCCACTCTTCTGCATCTCTTCTGTGCACACAAGACTTATAATTACTGAATTACATCCAGTGGCTGGCACTGGTTCAGCTCCTAACTATCAAGGAAGTCCATCTCTGTGACATGTATTCTGCCACACCTCCCTTCACCAGTGGGCAGCACTGCAACTCCTTCCTGTCCTGCTGCTCTGCTCCCACAGCAGAGGAAACTGAAACTAAGTGCAAACTGAAACTAAGTGCTCAAAGTCAGGAAATGCAACAAGACATGAGTAAGCTGAGACACTCCAATCCTTAAAGGCACGCAGAAGAGTTAACTTTAGGTAACTAGGGAGCTCTTTCGGTTTCTCCAAAGGGCATAGCTGGGGCTGAGCCTTAGTTGAAGCTGTTCCCTAGAAACCTCCAAGGCAAACAGCAGAATGAATGGGAACTTGACTTTCACTTTTGCTTTCCAAGAGAGCTACACTTTATCTGTGAAATCATAGTTAGAAGGGATGGGGGGGAAACGGGAGAAGAGTAGTAAGCACAAAAATGTGAAAGTCTCTCTCTCTACACATTTGTTTTCATGCACATTTACTACTCTGTTTTAAATAACAGTTTCAGAACCTAAGCACTGGTAGTAAAAATGTAAGGCACGTCTCAGCATGGTTAATAAAAGCTCCCAGCAGAACACATGGATTTAGAATAACCTTAATGAGTTCCAAAAGCAGATTTTAGTAAAAAGCCAAGTATAGAATACCAACAACATTCAATATCAAGAATTTAAAGTGGCTGTGCTTAATGTTTTGAAGTCCAAGTCACAAGGACTTGACAGAACACCCTGTGAATAAGCACTGATCCTGTACCACTGAGGGGCCTCCATTTACTATAACCAGCATCTCAAAGTCAGCACACATTGCAAGCTCTAAGGGAGGTAAAACCCCCATAAGCTAAACAGCATTTATTTTAAGTCTTCCAGATTCCTTCACTGGTGGGAGAATGGAGGTTATCCCACACTGCAGCAATTACAGCAATTCAGCTGTATATGTACACTCACATGAATTAAAGGCAATGTTGTAGTATCACACTGCCTAGAAGCAGTGACCATTAACAGGTAAAACTGTGCAGTTACCTAAGTGTTTCTATTTTAAGATAATTCTAACTACTTACAATTCCAAGAAGTTACATAAATCTACACATTCTCCCAGGTGGAGCAGAGTCTACCGGCACGAGAGAACACTGCTGGGGCTGCACACACAGCCCAGAGAGGCTGAATAAAAACCTCCTGTACTTCGAGTACAGAGAATCAAAGCCTCTGCTTCAAAACCAGGAGCTCACCTCAGATGATTCCGAACTATCAGTCACACCTTTTTCCCAAATTTACAGAATTTCAGGTGCTCACCACCCCACTGAGATCACAAAAGCCAAGGATGCTGTTTCATCATCCAGAAAAGCTCAGACGGTCTTACCACAGGACAAAAAGTTACTAAAATTATATTTGAAACTGAAAATTCCTTACACAGGGACTACTAACAGTCTAAATCTCTGTTAATACACACAGTTATGGGACAAAGAAAAATCCCTGCCTACCTTCGCACTGGTTCCTTGGAAGAATCTTCCATCTTGTTTTTATCACATTTTCCAAGATTTGCAGCCCATAATACTGAAATTGGAGAAGAACAAAATGTGAGTACATTACTGTAGGACTAACTAGCTTTCAGGACTCTCATTCAATCAGACATTCACACTTAACAGCTAAGACTTCAAGATCATTAAACTAACAATTTTATTAAATATATATCTATTCACCCATTTACTGAGGTTTCATGCATTGTATTTTCTTGGTTTATTCTTGGCTATACTAAGTCCTGCTGTTTGATCATGCTCACACCAGGAGGGGGAAAAACCAATAATGAAAAGCCCTCTGGCAGACAATTTTGGCTATCTGGAGAAGTAGCAGCCAGATATGAATTTGTCTCATAAATGACTGCTCCTATGTTTGAGTATTAACACAACCAGGCTCCTAAAACATTTAGCAGCTTGGATGGTGTCTCAAGCTTCCTATTGTTCCTCTAAGAGCTGGAAAAAAAAAATCTTGTCTTAGCATCACATGTCCTGACACTGGCACTTTCTAAAGAAAGTATTACCCAAACTTCACTGGTGTGTTACTTTAGGAACAGCAAGACAACCCACAGGTTTATTTAATTTCAATACCCACCCCAATATGGCAGCTATTTCTACTATTTAAAGATGAACTTTTGTGCTCAGTCAAAGAACCATAAAAATGTGAATAAGCTCTTGGAAATCATTTTACCTTTCAGGAATTCCTTCCTATGTTCTTACCCGAACCCGTTAGGTTTGCACAGAAATCGGAAAGGCCATTCCCTCTGCCCATTTGTCCCTACTGCCAACTCACAGTAACAGGGAAAGAGGTTTGGGATGATATCAAAGAACTTTAGTAAGTAAAACCCCATTAGCATGAATAGACAGGAGAGAAAAGGGGACAAGGAGTTTAACGTTTACTTAATCTGCAGTGGATTAGGGGCAAAACCAAAAAAAAACAAAAAACCACATCACATCAAATGCCTGAAAGGTAAAGTCAAGTTTTCACAGTTCAAAGTTTGGCTGAGAATAAGAGTTCCTCTTTAAAATGGTTAGTTGTTACACAAAGTAGGATCATTAGCATTTCGACCAAAGGGATCATTGAAACTTCAGTGTCATTACAAAAATACAATGTAGACTGTCCCAAACTACATTGCATTGGAATGGCATTTTTGCTGTTCTCATCTTAACATAACCTACACAAATCCCTTTGCTTCTCTATCTCACCCCAGTTCCCAGAGGATTTCACATGCACATCCTGCCTTGGCAAAATATTCTGTCACCTTCCAAAATCTCAGGTACCAAAAAAAATTATGGACTACACAAAGTTGGCAGGGTATTTATTTTATTGCTCCATGGTCAGCAGCAAAAGCTTATCAACTAGATTTTGACCTGTAAATTGACTTCATTATGTGACATAAAAGCTAAATGAAATCAAGGGGAAAACATGCAAAAAACATTCTTAAGCCAAATGCTTCACAGGAAGTGATTTCAGCCACTGCTGTAAATTTATAGACACCATCTGCAACTGATCCAGGCCCACAACACAAAACACACTTGCAAAAGCTCCTAACAATGTTGACTATGAATTATTTACATCAGACTGCTAACCTTCCTGAGGCACATCTAAACTCTGGTTAAATGTCTATATTCTATAGGCACACATTAGTACTTCTTGCAGGTAACACCTAAACAGAATTGTTAATCTTGCCTCCAAACCTTTTCCCACAAGGGAACTTACTGAGCTTTTACAACCAGAATGGCAAGCCTAGTTTAATTTTATCAAGGCATTAAATGACCAAATGAAACTGAAATGAAAAGTCTAAGGGACAAACTAAGGGCAGACCTCACCTTCAAATCTTCCCCCCTCCTTGGAATTTCCTCGAGTGCAGAAAAGGACAGACACCTCCAGCAATCTGCCACACCTAACCCTCATTACCTGCTCAAGTATCTCACATGGATTTATGGACCTTAACCTTGGAACTAGGTTCATACTGTCGAGGTTTCTCATTCTTGTGCACGTGTGTGACTTCAGCTCTGCCCTCTGCAGTGTCCTGCTCACCTCTTCCTCAGTCCTAAAAATACCCGTTTTTCCTAATACTGCCAAAGAAACGTGAACAGCAGCAGGAATAAAATCTCTGGATACAACTTTCACCTGCCTATCCTTCTTGCCACGCCATGTTGGAAGGGCTTCCTCAGCCTGCCTGAACATCCTGCAAGGGCCTTCTGGGTTTTTTAAGCTTCATTTGCTTTGATGGGTCTATTTTTTTGTATTTCCCTGACAATTAAATACACCACACCCAAAAGAGTCACTGATACAAATTCCACAGTTCTGCCTTTTGAACTGTCAGATTGTTCATCAACTCCTGCAACAGTACATGGCAACAACATTAAAACTGCCCTAAACCAAGTCTTTCAAAACATCAAAACATCATTCTAACTGTCTGATCCACTGCCCAGTTATGAAGATGAGGGACAGGTAACAGCAAAGACTCCAAAAGAAAAAAAAAAAAAGGAAAAAAAAGCATGAAATGATCCCTATGGTAGAAATTTCTATGGCACCCTTATTACTTATTTTATGCACCGAATCCCTTTCCCTCCCACCTCCCAAGAACCAAAAAACAATTGATGAACAGAATTCAGTTAAAGGGAATCAAAAGGGTAGACCTTGTGGAGGCCTGCCGTCAAAGCCTAGCTGTGTCAGTTGCACAGGAAGACACCCCTTTTCTTCCTATTACAAGCAATCAACATAATGGAACATTATGATTAATATCAGGTAGTGTTAACAGCTTTAATTAAAGAAAAAATATGATTGCATAAAAGCCAAATGTCATAGTGCATAAATTTAGCACCAAATCATTTGCAATTTATGTAAATTGAAGAATTCTTTACCTGTTGCTTTCTTTCTGTTCCTCTAATCATCTCATTTTTCACAAGACAAATTTTGAGTTTTTAAAAATACTGTTGATAAATCAACTTAAACATTAGTAATGTCTGTCAGTATAAAAAGCAAAGTTTACCAGGCAAGCAAACAGGCAAACACTGTTACTTAAAGGTGCTTAAAGGTGTTACTTTGAGGAAGTTCTTTAAACTGTTTTCCCCTCAACTTCAGAGAGCAAGGCAAAAAAATAGGGAAGTGTTTCATGAATATCACATGACTTCAGAAACCATCCAAACACGACTTTTTTCTGTTTGAACACAGTGTGTATCCAGCAGAAAAACATGCATGTCAGTTATGTGAGATAATAATCATTGAACTTAAGACAGTGAAAACACATTTTGATTGACTTTTCGGTTCAAACGTCAGAAGTCTTATGGTAAAGCATTTAAAATTGCAGGAGAAGCCCTGAGTGGTGCCCCTTTTAGTCTCTAACCCAATGGAGGGATTTCACACAGCACTACAAAGCAAGTATGTTCTGCATAGTAGTGAAGGCTCATCTCATACTGCACAGTTTGGGGTGCTTAACTTCCACTGATTGCTTAAAATCTTGATCTGATAAAGTTTTATTTTAACACTCCTAGGGACAAATTTTCTCCTCAGTTACGTGCACGTGGGCTTTTACTGTGATCACAAACAGCCAAGCACTTTCCCAAGGACAAAACGTGGCTCTAGGAGACTTCTCATTACTCAGGTGTCTATAGACACAAACCAATCTTTGGAACTAGCATAATGGGCCTTGAGAAAAGTCCTGTTTCCAATTTACTTCATCCTCAAAAAAAGGGAGGGGGAGGGAACTGTTGTCCATGTAAAAGGAGGGCTAAATATTTTGTCCATTTACAGTTCTTGTTTAAAGCCGACTTTGAGAACAAGACAATTAAAAAAAATGTGGTTTGAATCAAGAAAGTTTATAGCTAAAAATGAGATACCTTCCTCAAAGTTTATGAATGGAAGAAAGAGGAAAATCAAATAAATAAAAGTTAATTTGCTTACTTTGGTATTCATGTTCTGAGAGAACTCCAAAATAGTATCAACTCTTGTCCACGCATCGGGATGTTCTTTTAAGTGAGTCAACACTTCCTGTGCCATTCTTTGCTAAAAACAAATTTGATTAAAAAAAGGGTTAGTATTAGTTTATTTAAAAAATTATATACTGTCAGTGAAGACATTAATATGGAACACTTCTTTAAATCCCTTATCCAAGAGTTAGGCAGAACTCAACCAGCAGCAACAAGTCCCTTAGGCCTCCTTCTGTGCCAGCTAAAGTTTATTAACAACCAAACTCCAAAACCCATTGATGCAAGACAGTATTGCCTCTCCCTCTTCCATACTCAGTGAATCCAGACCAGCAGTAAAAGACAACACATTACAGGGAAAATACACTAGGAAACGCAGTTTTCTCCCTTTCCACAAAGTTCTCTTGATAAAACTTCATTCAAGGGCACCCAAACTTTCCGTTCTAGTGGAAACACCCATGAGAAGAGCCAGATTAAGGAGTGCAGCATCATGCTGTGAAGCTGTTGATATAGGAATGGGGGGTTTATTTTGAAGAACTCTGGAGCAGAGCATCAGGTCTCCAGCCCTTCTTCTGAGGAATCCTTGGTGCATCTAACAGCTCATCAAACAGTAATAACACTGACTGGGGAGGGAGGGAGGGAGTTGGTCACACTAATGTTTTGCTCTTCCTTGGGACTGACATTATCAATTACTGTACAAGGTTCCGTGGTTTCAGGAACTTGCAAAACCTCCTCTGAAGCAATTCCACACTCAAAGAGCTTAATTCATTTTAGCCATCCTTTTCAGAAAACTGAATGTCCATAAGCAGTTCTCAGGGAGCCAAAACGATGCTGGCTACTTCCAAAAGCCAAGTGTACTGGCAAACCTTGCTGCAAATCATATCCACTACAAGCATCAGACACTGCCTTGCCAACAAAATGAACATTTTACATCACCATTCACATAACTTAGTTCATCCTTCCACTGCACTGCAGAGCCAGTTTAACAGAATTACTAAGCAGCTCAAGCTTTACTTCAGGATCAGCTTCAACTGCTAGAACTTACTACAGCCGTGCAGATTTCTAGTCTGCTCCAAGAAGGTACTTGAGCTAATCATGAACTGGTGTAAGAAAATAGTATTTTCAGTAAGACAGAAACGCAATTAAGACGCAAGATTTATATATATATGATGCAAGAAACAGACAAATTGGGTATGGGATTTACAAATTAAAATTGGAAGCTACAACAATGTAGAGCAAAGATGTCTAAAATATCTGTATAATCCTGGCATCCTTCCTTGGTATAAATGAGCACAGTGGTGCAAAATTCCCAGTCTGACACTGACTTTGAACAGCAAGTCCCTGCAGATTTGACAGGGACAAGTACCACACAAATACTCTGTTTAAGACCAAAAGCAGTGCAGCCATGTTGTTACAGTATTACATCAGAGAAAAAAAAAAAATAATCAGCACTTTTCCTGCAGTTTAAAGAGGGAAGGAATAGCTGCATTACTTCCAGGTTCATTCTGAAAGTGTGTTTTCATACTGGCCTACTTTTTGCTTCTAATACTGGTGACATATCACAGGATCAAATTTCAACACCAACAAAATGCAGACGCTCCATATCCCTGTGCCAAACACTGGAAAGTTCACTCTCACACCCACTAACCTCCTTTGGACATTAATTCCTGTAGTTTCATGAGCAGTATAAATTTAACAGTAACGCTCAATCAACAACAAAGCCTCGTGGTGGTGTTGGTACCAAAAAGAAATTAGCAAATAATCCTTCTGGACATGGGAGGATCTAACAGCTCAATGGAATTAAGAGTCTGGGACGAGACCAGGTAAGCATGTATGAGTTGTATGAAATCTCCTTAGTCATGTGTTGCAGTAGCGTGGGGACATTCTTTTCAGGAAGTATACCCAAAAAAGAGAAAAAGATTTAAAGGTCTAGGACAGAAAACAGCTTCTTTCTTGCCTAATATAGATCAGTAGACAACAGTTTTGCAAGCAGAGATAAGATTAAGCAGAAGGAGGAGACAGGTGAATCTGAAAGCAAGTTCAGCACAGGCCATCCAGCCTGCATTGCATTCTAAACCTGTTTTCCCTTACATTATCCTAATCTATTCCAGGCAAGCCATTGCTAATCTCCCCATTTTAATACTTAGTTTCCTCAACTTCTATTATTCCTGTCACCCTTTATGACTTGAGCTGTCAGACTCCACAGAGAACCATTTTTTCCTGCAGGAACCTTTGAACTCCCTGGAAGAGGTAAAAGCTCAGACTCACTGGAATGTCTCCACCTTTGGAAAGGTATACTAAAATAGCTGAACAAACTTTCATTGAGGTGACACATATTAGTGCACGTATGTGAAGGAAGTTTAGATCATAATTCACTTTTGCTAGTTAAAATCACCTCTTGAATTTTTGCTTCTTATTGCATTACTTGTCTAAATCCTGGCGACTATATCCAGCTTTTTTAAGTGAAGCAGAATCTCACAACGCCAGAGCAATGGCAATTTGATAACTGTCTTTAGTGTTAATCCTTTATTTTCCTTATAAAACCTCCCAATTTTTTTAACTCCATTCAAAGCAAGCAATGCTATAAACATCATTTGTTTTGTAAGGCATTAAACAAACATATCACAAAACAAGTGCTCAGAAGTCCATACTTTTAAGGCAAAAGATACAAGCAGTTTTCTGTCATTTGAGCATTAAAAAAAAAACTACAGTAAGTAACTATTTGAATTTAGGACACTCAAAATGTAAATATTTCATAAAACAGCAATGTGTTTCAAGACCTGTAGGAATTCACATTAAAGAAAAGCTTTTGTGAGGGTTACTAAAGATACACAAAGCAAGTATAAGCAAGTATATTGTTTATTCTAACAGCTGGAAGGAATAGAAAAGCATCAACTACTTTTGTCTCACTTAATTCACTTCTTATTGTTGTGCAAGACTATCTTAGTAAGAGATGCCTGACACAAACTCCTGATTTGTTGAGAATGAACAATTAAAATCTGCCAGAAGAGGAACTATGCCAACACCCTTGTAGCAATACTTGCTTTCAACATTTCAGTTTTACTTCCAAAGTAGTTCAAGAAACAGATGAAAGCAATACAAGATTCACTTTCAAGGTAGTATATGCAATGACACAAATGCACACAGTCCCTCAGTTTCAACTTACTAATTCACAATCTGCACTGAGAGCAAAAAATAATGGGCAAGAAAAGACCAGACCCAGGAAAGGAGCAGATTCTTCTTAAATGTGTGTGACACGCTTCTTTATAAATACAAACAGTAATAACATCACTAGGATTTTTCTTTTAAATGCAATTCTTCGGTGAAGCAAACAGTGAATTTATGGCTTTGCAATCCTGTCCATGATATCAATTAACAATTAAGTAAGACCTTTCCAAAGAGCTAAGTCAGAGAAGGTGAGCAGCAAGCAGAGGTGCCCTTACCAAACTGTACTTGCTGGGACATCTCAACAGCAGAAGGCAAGCCAGAAATGAACACACACTGAAGAAACATTTCTCTAAGTGCCATTTCAATGGAAACTCACATTTCATGTGAATTACCAGCGATATTCCAGTCACTAGCACAGTAAATTTACAAGTATTAGTCATTTTTACTGAAGCAAATTGATTTTGTTTAACTGATTTGTTATAAGGTCAGTAAAAGTAGGTTCCAAGTCCACCTTACCTGTGCACCTTCTCCATGGTACAAGCAGTTCACCACATTGTCCAAGAGATTGATATCCAGTTTCTGGTTAAAATCCAGCAGCTGACGAGCTGCATGGTCTGCTAACATTGTCATAATTGCTGGCATAGATTACTGCAAAAAATACATTGAAAAAGAAAAGATCAATTAATAAGAAATTACTATTAGATGCAGCTGCAAAGCAAGTGCTTCAACTTAGCTCATCTCATTGAAATGAGATGCTTATGTTAGCAGTAATAGATAGCACTGAATACAACACTGTTGTGATTGAGGGAACATACCAAAGCAAGCTGCTTTTTCTTTTCCTGAAAAATTCACACATCACTCCCCCAACTCATCTCCCAGGGCCTTCAACAGGTAAAACACTTAGTAACAGCCTGGCAAGTCAATGGGCTGCACAATCAGCACCCTAGAACTTATTTCATAGCAGTCATCAACCCATACCAGTCCCTCATGTGTCAACCAATAAGTGTGCTGGTAGAAAGGCCTTGTATCCTTACAACCAAACCCCCCACTGGCCACCTCAGTCGAATATCAGGTTCCCAAGGCCAAAAAGCACGTTTTTATCAGTTCTAAAAGCTTTTAAACACTTGGGTATGGAGGTGAAACATGATCTACACACACAGAGGAAGAAATTAGTCAAGACGACATTTTTCAAATACTTGGGGGAAGAAAAAAAACCCACCTTGCAAGTTAACTACATGCAAGCAAAAAAATCCAGGGACACATGCACTAACTCTCTGTCCTAGATATAGCACCTCAATATTATGCAAAGGGAGTCAGGTGGGGCGTGCATGTAAGATGCTTTACCAGCCAGAGACTGATACAAGATAAAGACAATCGTGAAAAGCAGGAAAATTAGCCAGAAGCCATAACATTTTGACTGGTAAATTATCCTCTACCCTTTTCACACACACCCGCATGTTGGAAACACCTAATCAAGTTTATTGCCCATTTTTTCACAATCGCTGGCAACTGTTAACACATAATCCCACCTTCAACCACTACAGCAGCTCTATGCCACTCACCCTCCTTTTCAGAGTTCTGTAAAGATACAAATTTAACATAAAACTGCTCACTTGAGCAGAGAGAAGTCGGGATAACTGCAGGACCAATGAAAAAGTTACACTCAAACCATGTGCACACTCAGAAAGATACAATCTGCATCTTTTCCAGAAACACACCCAGCCGACCCCTTCTTTAGGGAAAGCTGAAGTCAGATTTGCTCTCACCAAGTAACTCCATGTGTAAGTAAGGATTTGGTTTATGCTTTATGTATTTAAGTCATGCTCAAAAGCAAGGAGCAAGACAAACCTGTGCCTCAACCCTTGTAATTACTAATTAATTAAGTGAAAGTCCTACAGTACCATTCGGACAAGGAAAATCTTTTGTTTAGAAATGTGTATTTGCAAGCAGAGTCAAGCAATTTCTTTTACTTCTATATTTATAAATAGCTTCAAAAACAAGTATTTTAATTGGATTTTCAAGTTAAAGCCTCAGTATTACTACACTAATGTAACCATTTTGAAGGCTCCATTTCAACTGCCAGTCTTTTCACATTTACCTGGAAAACCAGAAGGAAATAAACATCAAGTAGAAAACAAAATAAAGTCAACCCTTCCTGCCTGTCCTTCCCTTCCCCAACTCCTGAAGTTTTCAAAATTGCAATGCTAAGTTTGGAAGCCAGAAACAGGACAGCAGGGAAGGCTGAGTTCCTTCTTGCTGGCATTCTTTTGAGTCAGGAGGACACTTGGAAATGTCACCTGGCAGACGAGGGCACTGAGCAGCAGCACTGGAAGGAAAGTGCCCGCCATGGATGGGCTGGGAGCAGTCAGCGCTGCCCCAGACACGCTGCTCCAAGCACGCCCCCTTTTTTGTGCACATCTGGCCTCCAGGGCTCCACCGGGAGCGGGGAAAGCGCTTTCCAAGCTACAATAAAGGCCGCGTAAATGAGTCGTTCCTCAGGCAGGACCATTCGCTGCAGGTCTGAGCCGCTCTCGGTGCTTTTCACGCGGCCCGAGGAGGGCAAAGGAGGAGCCGCGTGACCAGGAGAAGTTATTCACCACATGGAAGCAGAAAGGAAATGTTTTGAATAGGGCCCTTCGCCACTCCCAGCATTATCTTCAAAATGACCTACACCTACTCGGCAGCCGAAAGACAGAAATGGCGGCTTTGTGGTCAACACCAACTGCAACCAACTCCTAACACCGTACCCACACCAAGCTTGTAATCTGATTTACTCCACTCCTACACTTTTCCCTCCCCCATCACGCCCCAACTCCGGAACGGGTTTAAACCTCAGCCCCAAAACCCACCACTGATTAATCCTTAATTGCCAATAAATGAGGAAACAGAAACAAAAGAAGTTTAAAAAAAAAAAAAAAGGAAAAAAAAAATCTGAACTACAACCTACAACATAGCAAGAATGTGACATCTACCGAAGGTCAAAAGAACTGCATTTACAGCACTGTTTACACAGTTATCCCAACTCTCGACGACCCTGGACCTTTAACACAACAGTTTGCTTGTTGTGCTAGACCCGATTCATTTCTGCAGCACAGCAATAACAGCAGGCATTTAATAGGAAAAAATGTTGAGTATTCACCACGAATCCTAGAGCACCTTCACCCCAGCTATTTAAAGCTCACTGGGGGTAGCGCTTAAAAATACCCCGAACCCACCGTGTGAGAGCCACTGTGCCCTATCCCCAAGCACGCCATGCAAGCGAAGTGCCCTGCTCTTCCAAGGAATTAGCTGCATCACTCGTAAATCCCACCCAGGCGGGCTGAGCGGGCACGGAAGGCAGCGCCCCACCGAGCCGCGATCATATCACACCTCGCAGGCCGGCGACACGGCCGCTCCCCCTGCCGCCCGCCCGCCTCACACGGGAAGCACCAGGGCGAGCGGGACCGCACCGCGTGTGCCCCACACCTCGTGGGGAGCGCTCCTTCGGCGCGGGCAATGACTGCGAGCCGCCCGCCCGCCCGGCGGGCCTGCCCGGCTGCGGCCAAGGGCGGGCAGGGCCGCCGATCCCGGGAAGCGGATCCCGGGCAAAGGCGAAGGGGAAGGGGAAAGAGCCCGGGCGGTGGGTCGGGCGGGCCAGGGCCCTGCGGAGCGCGGCGGCCCCGCAGCCCCTCCCTCCTCCTCCTCCTCCCCTGGGCTCCAGCCCTGCGCTCTATACAGGGCTCCCCACGTGATGCAGGCGGACGTTTCAATACTGCTGCACAGACACACACACGCACACACACACACAAAAAATATTTCTGGAAACTTCCACTCCTCATAATTCACCGCTCATGTCGCGGGGGGTTTCGGCCGGGCCCGGGCGCGGCCCGGCCGGCCCCCTGCCCACGAGGCGCATCCCCCGCGGGGGCGGCTCAGCCGGGCCGGCGATGCCCGCACCCCGAGCCCCACCGCGCCCCCGCCCCCCGGGCTGCCCCGCGGGCTGCCCCGCGCCCCGGCCGCCCGGCACGGCCACACCGCGACACCGGGCCCCCACCCCCGCCCCCGCCGCCGCG
>JAWWEW010000112.1:1922340-1965304 GCA_035583185.1 Anabacerthia variegaticeps | reverse complement strand
GACGCGCGCGCGCAGGAGCGGCGCGGCGCTCGGGGCTGCGGCGGCGGGAAAGGAGGCGGCCGTTGGGCGGCCCCGGGCTGGGGTGTGAGGGGGAGTGGGAGGGAATGGGGCTCCGCTGTGAGGGGAAAAGGGGCTCGGTGGGGCTGGGGTGTGGAGAAAAGGGGTTCCGCTGTGAGGGAAATAGGGGCTCGGTGGGGCTGGGGTGTGGGAGGAGTAGGGGCTCCGCTGTGAGGGGAAAAGGGGTTTGGGGGGCTGTTCTGTGAGGGGAATAAGGGCTTGGTGGGGCTGCTCTCTGAGAGGAAGGGCCTGCCTGGGAGGGGAAAAGGGGGTCGGTAGTGCTGCTCTCTGAGGGGAAGGGGCTGCCTGTGAGGGGAAAGGGGTTTGGTAGGGCTGCTCTCTGAGGGAAAGGGGCTCCTCTCTCGAGGGGAAAGGGGTTCGGGGGTGCTGCTTTCTGAGGGGAAAAGGAGTTCGGGGCTCTGGTGCCTGAGGGGAAGTGGTCGGAGGGGAGCTGGTTCCTGAGAGAAGGAGGTTCGTGGGGGCTACTCCATGAGAGAAAGGGGTTTGGGTGTCGGGTCCGTGAGAGGAAGGGGCTGGTTCCTTCAGAGAAGGGGTTCAGGGCGCTGGTTACTGAGAGAAAGGGACTTGGGGGCTCTGGTCCGTGAGGGGAAAGGGTTTGAGCCCCATCCTGTTGTCGCCGAGGCACGGGAGTGAAGCGAGGAGATGGGGGCGCCCTGTGTGAGGGGCTGCGTGGCAATGCTGGGCATTATTCCCTCCCCGGGACGCAGTGGAGTACAGTCTAATAAGCCCTGTGAGCAGGGCTGGGTGCCGGCTCCCCCTTACCCAGGCAGTCCTGTGTGCCCCACCAGGGCCTGTGCAGGCTGCCAGGGTGGTGTGTGTCCCCTCCAATGCCTCTCTCCATAGGGTATCCAGCTTGCTTGTGTCCCTCACCCTCACAGCTGCCTTCCAAAGGGTGGTCCAGGCAAGGCTGGTTTACCCACAGAGAAATATTGAGCTGTGTGAGGAATGCTGGTTTGACAGATGTGAACAGGGGTGATCCCAGGGCTGTGCAGTGGTGCCACAAACTCTGCAGGCTGCACTTGCATGTCTCATGCTTACCAGCTTTCATGTGGACAAGCTATTACCAGTGAAGGTACTCCATGCCTACGTGTGCATTTCTTCAAAACCTTATCTCCTCATTTGAAAAAAACCCAATAGCTATAGAAACTGATGATTCATTTCTACAAGGAAGATGCTATTACAAAATATTTCAATGCCCTTCTAGGAACAAGCTCTATAGTTTTCATCACCCAGTCTGAAGCAAAACGTCCCTTTTGATGATTGGGATAGCATTGCACTGTCAGTGAAACTTGTAGGAGTGATACTTTTGTGGAGTGCCCGGTCTGCAAAGAAAACTCTGGCTTTGTGAGGTGCTCACCTGTGCTATGGCTGGGAGTGTGGGAGGGAAGCTTATACTTAAGCATTTTTGCACAGTTTAATGGGGGGGAAAACATTGCTTTGTGGTGTGTGCTCGCTCAGCTTGAGACTTCACAAAGCAATCTGTTCTTTCAGAAGTGCTGGCTTTTGCTCATAAAATCATTTTACTTTGTCCTAATCTCTATTTCTGAACTAAAAGAGCTAAGCAAACTGGACAAAACTTTGGGTTTGCTCTGGGGGTTTTCTTGGGGGTGATTTCTTTGTTTAGGGGTTTTTTAGTAGGTTTTTGTTTTGTTGCGGGGTTTTTTTTGGTGGGGAGTGGGGGTTTGGTTGGGTTTTTTTCCAAAATGGAAGCACAGCAAAGATCTGTAAGTACAAGTACTGGTCTTTAGGAGAGGTTTCAATTGCCCCTAGCAGTCCTGTAGACTGCTCCAGAGTATTCAGCAGTGTACATAGAGATTAATTTTTTATACTTGTATTGTTTGCCAAGCTGCATTCTTACACTGAAAAAGTAAGATCTGTGCTCCTGTATCAACACACAGAATTTCTTTTTCACTTACGGTTTTAAGGGGTCTGTAATTGTCTGAGCTCCTGGCACGTGAAATACAAGCCTCTCAATTATTGTTTGCTTTTCACCTGGAGGTTCTAAGAAGCTTTTGCTTGAATCTGCTGGTGTAAGTTCTCTATGGTTTTGTTGAAAGTTTGTAGCAGAACTGAGTGAGTACAGGAAAAAATACTGCGCCATAGCATGCTTGGGATAATAATGGACAGAAGGAGACAGCATTTGTGAGGGAGAAAAAAAAAATCTGGAAAAGAGCTTTGGGATCATTTTATAAACTATGAATGCCAACATAAAGTGTTCAGTAGCATTAAGATTGCTAGTGGTTCAAGTTGCCTACCTCTTAATTTTTCTACTTTTTTATAATCCTTTGTTTCTTTTTTTTCTTTTCTGTTGTTGGTAAAAGCATTTCAGTATTTGTGTTCTTAAGGATAATTACAGCACTGGCTTAATAAAGCTTTTTTTAAGTTCTCTATGAATGGTGAAGCTTTGTCAGCACATTGGTAACCTTACTGGATCAAATTTTTTTCAACAACTTGTGTAATTTTCATTACATTATAGGTGTATATAATGTTGGTGTATTTGCTGGAAGTATCTGAAAGTTTACATTTAAGTAAAACTTCATGCTTCTTTAAAAATTAATTAGCTGCTATGAAAGAGTTTCAGGTGTTGGTAGGTTTAAGTGGGAGTTAACTGGTTCAACCAAGAGTCCATCAACAGGTGTGTGTGTGTATATATATAAATGTTGTGAGCTTGTTCCATTGTGTTAAATGAGCTAAGTCACAAAGCTCTACAGTCATGTGAAATTACAGCATGGCAAAGTATGTGCAGAACTGAACTGGAGAATGATGCCCTCTCAGAAGGTTATTTTTCTCCAGTTCATTTGTTCCTTTAGCAGAGGTTGCTTTTGAGATCACAGCCTGAAAAAGGAGGACCTATAACATCATTGCAACGCTGGGCTCTTTTTATATAGGAAAATTACCTTCAGGATAGTTGCCCTCCCTACTAATAAGTGCTCTAGGACAGGGGGTATGATCATGAAGAAAATGTCAAGTGGTAGAAATAAAGATCCTGGCTGAATTACCACTGGTGTCAAGTTTGTGTCTTAGAAGACAGGTACTCCACTGTGCTGTTGCTAATAAGTCTCAAAAAGGAAACTTAGTTGTATTTTTTTAAATCCTTTGTTAGTTTTCTTTCATGTATTTACAGATAGGGTGTGTTTGGCCATGAAAATACTGGATTGTGCTCAAAACTTTTTTTTTCCATATAATTTTTTTAATCCATATCTTCTGTGTAGTGTAATAATTTAAACTTAGGCTTTTGTAGTAACCTCCAAAATCTTTCAACTGTGCAATGAAATCATAACATACTTTTATAAATAAACATAATAGCATGTATTTACACAGTTCTGATTGCCTTACAAATTCTAGAAGTGCTGTGGGGGTTCCAGTTCCTCAATCTTCATTTTGTGGGGGTGTGTTATGTGCTTTCTTTACTTCTTCTGGGATGGTTGGAGGAATAATGCTTGTGTTCAAATACACATTTATGTTTTGTGTAGAAGCTCAGAGGATGCCAGACCATGTGATGCCAAAGTAGGTCCTGTGTGATGTAACACTGTCTCAATGTGATGTATTACTGTACTTAGTTCCTCAATTAAGTTTTATGGCAAATTTTTTACAGCTTTTAAGACTTGGAGGACTGGAATGTGAATGCTCTTTATTTTTCTCATCATGCATAAAAGTGACTGCATCCTGTAACGTGTGTCAGGATGGCAACCAGTGCTTTGTTTAATTCACCTTGTTTATCTTGTTCTGGTGTTTGGCTTGGGGAAGAATTTACAAATCTGCAGGTTTTGTAGTGTGGCTCTAATTGAAAGCAGCACTGTAGTTGATGGGATTGAATTTGAAAGTGATTCCAATAGGATGGATAGACACGGCAGACTGTTGGTGATAAAACCAGGGCTGCAGCTCTAGCATTCAGAATAAACAGTTCCTATGTGTGTTTTGATGTTCAAAACAAACTGATATGAGACCAAAAAGTCACATTCCTTTTTTTAACTCCTTCTGCTTGTTCTGAAGGTTCACTTACATTTTGCTTTTGTATGTGTTTCACACAAAGATGTTTAAATCCTTGAAATTAGTCTGTTAAACTGAATGTTAACTATTTTGGGAGTAGATGCAGCTTCTCACATTTTCATCAGGTGTTGGTAATGCCCCAGAACAAAATGTGGTTTTAATAAATTGCAGGCTTAGCTTTGATAGTTGGCTAAATCCTGTGCTTGAGTAGGGAGAGTTCCTGGCTCATCAGTATCACCAGCTCTGCCTTTCCCAAATAACATTTTAATGTTTTTTTTAGAAATAACCTCCCTGTCTTTGGGCTAGCTGTGGTTGAACCTGCTGTGGTATGAGAAAATTGAACCCTTCTCATCTGTCCTATAAGAAGCCAGGTAAAGGCTGCTTCAGAAACCAGTAAAAGCAGCTGTTTTAACTGGGTGAGTGTATGTGGATCGGAACTTCTCTCACACACATGCTGTCAGTAGTTGTTGTAAGCTGTTTTGTTACCACTGTGCCCTGTCTGTTGGCTCCTTTATTAGATGTTCACTCTGGCATTTAGGCCTTGCTGCAATCAATAGAAAAATTTGCTTGGGTTTCAGGTCAGCAGTGTGGCCTGGGAGTGATAAAAGCCAACTGCACACTAGGCTGGATCAAAAGGAGCATAACCAGGAGATCAAGTGAAGTGATTATTTCTCTCTGCTGCTCACTCATTAGCTGCATCTGAAACACCATGCCTGGTTTTTGGTCCATCAGTACAGGAAAGAAATGGAAAACCCTGTGGAAGTCTGGCAAAGGCCATCTCCCAGGTGGAGAAGGGACTGATGGAGCTGGGCTGTGCTTGTTAGCTTTCACCCCAAAGCTACAGAGCTATGAGGTAGTCTTCCTTCTATTTTTTATGCAAACTTTTTTTTTTCCCCACTTTTCAAAAATTCGAGGGGGTTTTGAACACCCTGTAAATTTTCTTCAGCAGTTCAGCAGATCACCTCCTTTAGCTGTGGTTAATTTGGTCTCCTGAGGTTTCTCAGAAGCAGTGATTTTCTTGGGTGGTATACTTGCATTAGGAGTTGTGCCTCTAGGAAAGCTGAGGAGTCATCAATCAGAAAAAAATATCCAGTTAGTGGCATCATTTCATGACTTGAAGTAGGAGTAGTAAATGGAAAGACCAGGGAAAGGAGGAAAACAGAGCTGGGGAAATAAGGCAAAGGAGAAGAGAAGGCAGGTGTGGAGTGAGGCTCAAGTGAAAGGAATGAGGCATTCGGAGGAAATTGCCAGCTGTAAATTTCCAGGGATGTCTGGGCAACACACAACTAAACCAATCTGTTAATGTCATGAGTGTCATTGTAAACAGCTCCAGCCTCCACCTCCTTGTTCAGCCAGGGCCCTTTTCCCAAACTATTCCTTCCAGGGGGGTGTGCCATGACTGCAGTTTTTGCTTTACCACGCTGTGACCATTGCCAAAGCTTCCTTCTGAAAGCGGGGAGAGATGCCTTGTAGTTTCCACTTTCTCCTGCAGCTGTCAACTTAGTTCTGGGATTATTGACATGACAGGACCAGGAAATATGTTTGGCTAATGAAAGGAATGCAGAGAATTTGTTCTGTCCTTACACTCTTACTTCATGTCATTCTAGAAATGGCAGAACTAATCCTGCCTGAGCATCCTTCTTACTGAGCATCTGCTGCTGTTCTTGGGTGTTGTATGTTTTTACTTGGGGAGAGTTTCTGATGTACCTCTTTTATTCTTTAATTACTTTTGTTTCACTCTACTGACACTTTGGCCAAACTAATTTTGTGTTTAGTTTCATTTGTTTTTTGTGTGGAAGAAAGCAACCGGTGTGTTTTGATAAATGTCCCAGATCAATGATCTCGGAGAAGCTGTAAGAAGAATATTAACAGCATTTGCAGATGATCATAAGTCAGGTGTTACAAACACAAGTAGAGAGAAATAATGCAACTTAATCTAAAAATCTTGAAAACAGGAAATTGAATGTAACTGACTGCAGAAGAGAAATATAAACTGGTGTCCTTGGGGGGAAAAAAATGAGAAGTTGAGTACAAAGGAAAACTTTGAAAATAGTAATAGCTGAGGGAGAAAGTGGAGAGCAAATTAGATATGCCTTTGCTTGTGACAGGGCAAAGGAAAGGACAATATAATTAGGGAGTATCTGTGGGCATCACTTCAAACAGCAGCAGGGTAGTGGCCTAAAGTAATTTTGTGACCACTCAGAATACTGTAGCTAAGCCTGGGTTTATCATTATCAATATGTTGTAAACAGATGGGCACAATTTTGGAGATGATTAGTAATTAACACTTGAGAGAGCAAAGGTGTGAAATGTGTAAAACATGGCTGAGGAAAAGCCAGATAAGGACATATCCATCAATAAACTTCCTCAAGTGAGGTACTGCAAGCACTGTTGATGAATATTTTAAGAATCAAGATTAGACATTACATTTAAAACTGTAAAATAACTTTTCACAGTGTGTACAAATCCATGAAAAGGATTCTGAGAACGAACCAAGCAAAATGTTGAGGAAAACCACTGTATATCACAAGGGACGAATTCTCCATCTGCAGCCTTTTTAAGGTATAATCTTTGTGGTGTCTCACTGATGCAATTCTTATTAGCCAAATCTTGCTGGCAGTATTCATATGAATTATGCTGATGCCAAATGAGGACAGAAGGCAAAGGGAAAGGTAAGAAACTTCCTTCTTCCTGTAGTCAGATCCTTCAAATAAGGGAGTTTAAAAACTTTTTCCTGAAAAATCTTGAAAATGGGACTTTGTATGTAAACAGGTGAACACTGTTAGATAAAATTATTCCTTTTGCATTATATACTATATAGTAAGAGTCAGAAATAAATTATTCTTCAAGAACTACTAAACTAATGAGATTTGCACAAACTCCAACAGGCCTAAGCTTTATGAACACTTGAGAATCTGCATCTGTGAACCATACTCTGTGGTTCTGTGACTGTGTTGGACCATGTGTGTCCCAGCAGAGTTGTTCTGCTGCTACAGGGGCTGCCAGAAAGCCATGTGAATAAAATCTTGCAAGGAGGCAAAGCCAGAGTTGTCACCCTTCTGTTAAACCAGAGAGGCATTCACTGCTTCTGAAAGTGCTGGGGGGTTTGGTTGGTTGGGGTTTTTTACTTACCTGCTTTTCATGTTATCTCTTGGCCTTGGTTTTCGGTCTAAGCCTTTGCAGCTCTTAAAGCACCTTTTTGTTTTCAAGTTAGGGTTTGTGTGCTAAATTAAGAAGCAAACTGCAAAGGTGGTTCAGGAATCTGAGATAAAACAGTCCATAGTGTTCAGTGCTCTAAATGCTGTTGGCAGAGACTGTTGGTTCTCTCCAATAAGCTTTGCACACTGTTAAATCCAACAGTTGTCTCTGGGCAATTGTCTGTTATTTAGGTCCCCTTTTTCTTTAAAATGGAACTGCTAATACTTGATTGTGATAATGTGTTTATGTTATATTATGATTTCTCAGGTATTACCTGATCTCTTAATTTTTGAGGCAATAAGCTTTTCTCTTTAACAAGTAAACTAGCTCTAGATTGCAATTTAGGAATAGATACACCAAATATGATAGTTTTGTCTGTAGTAAATTCTTGATATTTACAAGATTGGTGAAGCTCTGTCCTCTCTGATGTACTGGGTATATGATAACTTTGAATCATCAATCTGATTTTAAACTGCCTACAGAGAGCAAGGGATAGCTGAAAAAACCCACTATATATACACAGGTATGAGACCCCTTCTGAAATAAGTCTCCTGCATCCTTCTGTAACTGGGATTGTGGATCACAGGATATGAGTGGCAGGGTATTAATGTGACTGTGGTAGATGTCACTTCCATGATAATTGGTAGATTTAGTGGCTGCCAATTTCATAAACACATCAGGATGAAATACAGGTTATACCTCTGAGTGAGACTAAAACTGATTTATCTTAGTCCAGTCATAGCATTATAACTGAGCCTAAATTCTAAGCTGCTCCTCAGCAGTTCCCCATGTTTTCAATGCATTGCCTTTCCCTTCCATGCTATCACATGGACCATGTGGCTGTCCTTACACCAGGATGCTTTCCCAGTTGTGTAGGGAATAGCCTTGAAATTCAAAGATATTCTCCAGGTGATGAACACAACTATAATTTCAAACAAGTTTCTTTTGTTGCTTTCCAAAGGGAGCAAGCTAAATTTTTTTTTTTTATGTTGGAAAAAGAAAGGGATAAAAAAGAGGAAAGGAGTAGAAACTGAATCATTACTTAGTTTTTTCCTGGAGAAGTGATATTAAGAAGCCATTTGTAGGAAACTGCAGCTTTCAGTACTGGGCAAATAACAATCTGTGCTGAAGTAAAAGCTCTCACATTCTTCCCAAGTGTTTTGAAGATGAGCTTGTAGCTTTCTGAATGTAAATGATTAATGTAAGCAGTCTTGATCCAATTCATTAGGACTCTTAGATATTAAATTTTTTTTATATTTTCATGGTGAGCTGCTTGATTTTAGATATAGCTGGACTTTTTGCTTTGCTTCTCTTTTTCCTCATTTCTCTTTTTCAGTCCATAAATTAATGTTCAGCCTTTGGCAAACTGTGTCTTTAAAGTGCTGCTGCCTTCTGTCATACCTGTGACTAAACTTAGTCTTTGATCATGTTCCTTTGTGGCTGGTCTTTTCCACTCTGAAGGGAAAATTAGGACTAAAAAAAAAAAAGGAGTATTTCTATCCTTAGAATCCTTTTTCCCCTGTGAGAATCCTTTGGAGAGTTTCATTTTATGGAAGCATCCCTGCAAGCTCTGTTTCTGTGTCCAGGTACCAAGAAGCATTTTTGAAGGCAGGGTAGAAGGAGAAACATGGCATGACTGACTGAAAACAACAGCACTGCAACAGGAGCTGCCACACATTCCTTGAGTGGCAGAGGTCACCACACTTCCAAGGGGGATGTCAGCAACACCTTCCCTGTCAGAAGGGAACTTCACTTCTCCGTGTAAGAAAGGATTGTGTCAAAATACCTCCACTTACTTCCCCAAATGTGAAACGTGCAGAGAAGGTGTGGGTGTAGGTTGCCAACTTGTCCATGTCAATGTGCAGGCCTTTGTGAGTTCATCCTTCCTTGCAGGACTCCAGGAAAGATGGCTGGATGTGTTTCCTTCCTGGGGAACTGGATTTCAATGGTGTGGGAAATGCAGGTCTTGAGGGCTGCCTGCACGGGGCAAATGGGTAATTAGAAGCATGTGTTCTCCTGTGAGTGTTCCAGGGAGCTGTGTGGAGCAGAGGGAGAGCTTGGATTAGCACAGTGTGACAGTGTTGTACAGATGCAAACCTGGGCTGCCTTTAACCATTTTAACCTCATTACAAACTTACTAGAAAACTGTGTATTCACGGGGTCTCCAATCTGATGATGTTTCCCCTGCTAGGGTTTTATACGAAGATGACTTTTTTTGACCAGCCTGTTTCAGAAGTTGGTTGTGAGAAGTGACCTTTTATAAAGTAAAACCAAGAGACTGGCATTTCTGACTGCAGCTGTAGGAAAGAAATGTGGTATGGTTCAGCTAAGTGTCACCTAACAGCAATTAGCCTTAAACCCAGATCTATCTAATATGTCCTAGATTGGAGATGGAAAAGGTTCTGAATCTTAGTTTTAAGATGCATGTCAGCATACAGCCCACAAAACTGAAGAAAAGATTTCTAGGACAATGTACATGAAATAAAATTGCACTTTTCAGCTGCCAAGTCTTTCACTCTTGCTTGGTTTAAAATTGCCAGTTGCAGGGAGGTAGAAAATTACTTTGTGAACGGTTTCAGCCAAGCAAGCTTGTAGTTATGGCAGACTAATGCAAACTTGTATACTGATTTTTTTTATTTTATTTTGGTGAAGGCACTCTCTGAGTTTGATGAAAAATGCCACAAAATCTGGTTGAAAAACAGATCCCACCTCCTCTTACAGTGGAGATGTACATCTCTGCTTGATACTTTCCCTCATGAAAGTAATTAACCTGTGATGCTAATATTTTTAATATTAGATTCTTATCCAAGGGGGAGAAAGGCATTCTGTGCGTGATACTCAACGGATCACTCAAGGAGGATCAATAATCCATTAGCAGGAATCCCTTCCATTTAACACTTAGCACTGACAAGTTCTTCTGTCCTTTCCAACTCTAAAGCAGTACAAGGACGTAGTTCCAGGAGGCTGTATTGTGGAGGAAGTTAAAATAGCACCAAAAATGCTTTAATATAAAGGTACTTAGCAGGAACCTCACCGAAATCAACCTAATTTTGAATACAACCTGTCATGTAAGCTGAGAGGCCCAGTGAGGACACCTCTGTCAATACTCTGGTATCCTGGCCATGAATACAACAATTGCTTTACAAATGTTTATCCCACCTGATTCCTCGGAGCAGTATGAAATGTGTCCTGCCTGGTGGAGTGAGGAATGGTAAAGTACTGCAGAATTTGAGCTGTGACCGACAGGCAGGATTTCCAGTTTTGATGTTTTAATAGACTGGTGAATCAGTAGCTGCAAATTTTACTTAATGCTGGTTTACCATTATCACTTTATTATTGTTTGGAACAGCAACTTAAGGTCAAATCCTATTTTCCCATGCATGAAGAGTTCCACTACTTCTGTAGGAAATCTTCCTATGGATATTACTGTTTGGCACAACCTAAAATATATTTAATGGCTTTTGTTTTTTTCTAGACTGAGAAATCAACTTTGAAAGCAAACCAACAATAGAGGCATTCATGGTTTGCTTTTTAAAAGCCACACATTGTCCTATCTTATTCAAAGCAGAATTTTTCTAATAACCAAACTCTCTGAGTCTGTTTTTTAAAGTTATGTAATAAAAATAGTTGTCAAATCTATTATGACAGTCTAGACCGCACACAAAAGGGGAACTCTAGAGAAAGCATGGAGATTTTCTCGTGGAAACAGATAAGGGGAAAACTAAAAGGCTTCATCTCTTAAATAAGTAGTCTAATTATAACCTTTTAGAACAGTTCAGTTGTTTCCTTGGGAGTGGGGGGAAATGGATACAGTAGATTGTTCTGGAAGAAAATGTGCTATTGTCAGCCCCACTGTGCTGGGTGAGTGATAAGAGCCTGTGAAAGCTCTGTGTTGTCCCTAAGCAGTCCAGAAGCGAGGCTTTCCCTCTCTCTTGGAGGGATGCTTGTGCTGTACGAGATAGATTAATGGCACAGGAACACAAGCCAAGCTATCCAGTTTAGCTGGAATAAAATGGGTTCCTTTTCTGAAATCCTTATGGGAACAGATCTTCCGAGTGGGAAATAAAGCCACCTTCCAGGCTGATGCTGCATTGCCTGGAGTGGCAGTTGGGGAACAGCATTACAAGAGGGGCCTGGATTTGTTTGCATCTTCCCATCCTCATCCTACTCCTTCCTCTGCCTCCTGACACTGGGTGAAGAAAGGTGCATGTAAGGCCATGCCTGCCAGCTCAGGTGAGAAACTTCTGGTAAGAACTTTGCACTGTGCAGAGCAGTAATTTCTGAGCCAGGGAGCACTGCACATCCAAACTGGTCTCCAGGGTGCTCGGAGTTTGTTCCTGTGTGCTGGTATTTGGGTCACAGGCTGATGGAAGGGGAGAACACAACCCATCAAGTTTGGGAATGGGAGCTGCGAAATGTTCCAGTAGCGGGATCATCCCTTGTGGCTTCTGGTAATTAGATAAAATTTGCTGATTAATGAGGCCATAGTTTCACACATGCTTTAAAACAGCACTGAAATCTCACCTGACAAAAGTGATTAGTTTTAACCTGGATATGGATCACTGTGTCTGTAGAAAACCTTTTTTTCCAGTAGGGATGGGTATGTAGCTGGAATTAAGGGCGGGGGGGCAGTACATGTTTATAATTACTTAAATTGGGGATACAAAAAAAAAATTAAAGGAAAAATAAGGCAATTAAATGTATCCTCTTGGTATCTTATCAAATTCTTCCTTTACGCAGGCTCTTATTCAGGTCTTCTGCCTGTTTAGGGTGGGTGAGGACATTCCACATTACCAAGCCAACAGCCATTTGATTGGGGTAGTGATGTTTGCTCTCCTTCTTTCATGCTGAGCTAATTGTATATCTGAAATATAAGTCTATATAAGTCCCCTGAAAAGTATACAGCTAAGCCAAGTTACAAATAAAGTCATTTCAGATGCACAGGGAACTTTTCAATTAAAAAGGAACCAATAACCAAAAAAAAAAAAACCTCTTAAAATTCAGATGTCAAAGTTTTGACCAAGAGAGGTAATTTTTTTTCCTTCAATGCATTATCCAATATATTCTGCTTTGAGCAAAGCTATTTAAAAATTTATTAGTATATGTAAATAATTAGCAGTCTGGGTTGATGGATAAAGATTAAACTGTAGGAACATATTGCTGGTCTATGTGGTAGGTGTAGAACTGATACGAACAGCATCCAGGGGAGGGCTGGTTTTTTGCATAGTTACTAAACTGTGACAGCACTGACAAAGCCAATAGTAAATAGGTTCTATGTATAGAATATAAAATGTATCTCAAAGGGTGTGAGGGTAACAGGATTAGTTGAAAATGTAAATCTTTATACAGTAGAAACCATCAAGGGGACACTTCTCTATGGGATTCAGTAATTTCCCCCCAATTTTTTATCATTAGTGGCACTGATATTTTTTGTCAGTCCCTCCAGTCTTGCAGGTAGAGCAGAAGTTGGCACTTTGAATATTCTCTACTTGAACAGGAGGAAGGAACAGCAAGAGCAGTGGAAAATACCTTAATTGTTACACTACTGCCTCAGGTAAGGATTGCAGAAAGTGACTCCTGCAGTATCTGGGGAAGGTCGTGGCACTCCCAGAGCCTGGGTGCAGCCCAGTGATCACCAGAAATGTGATGACTGTCAGAAATGGCACAAATGTGTGGAGATGGGGCAGGCTGGAGGTCAGGAATCCAGGAAGTCCACTCAAGGCAGGCACAGCAGGGGCAGGACTGAGCACAGACCTCAGTCAAGGCCCAGGGGCTTCAGTCCCACTTGAAATGTGTCAGTGGCCAGGTAAGGCCTATCAGTGCACTCAGGGTCCAAATAGACTCTTCACTTTTCCAGGCAGCTTTTATTAGCAGGATTGCTTTTGGTATAGGGGGGAAAAAACCCACTTTGCACTTGGATTAAACTTTAGCTACTTTAATTTTCACCCCAGCAGAGCTCCCTGTTCCAGACAGATTAAACAGTGCCAAGTGCTGCTCTCATTAAGAACACCTGAACAGCATATGCTTTGTATAAAGTTTACCCTTCCTATTAATTGAGGTTAATTGTAGCTTTGCAATAGCTACCCACAAGAGGAAAAGAGTGTTTCTACCTCTGAGCTATAATTTGTATTTATAATTTTTTACTGTGATTGAAGGTACCACAAGTTTTAGGACCTGATAGCTGAAGGCACAGTGCACACACACAGACACAAAGACAGATGATATCCCCCCAAAAACTTTACCAGGTCAGAGAACAAAGTAGACAAGAAGTCTCACAACATCCACACAAAGTGAGACTTGACAAGTCTGTGGACTTGGACTTGCTCATGTTTGCAGAAGAAATACTTTTGACCTGAGACTGTGAAGTCAAATGTATCAGCTAAAAGAGCAGTGTCACAACAGGTGAGATGATATTGGAGGGCATTCAAAATCAGCGTGTCCCAGAGAGAAGCTGACAAGGCTCCAAACAAACAGGTTTTATTCTGGGTTTGGGTGATTTTTTCCTCTCTGGAGGTTGTAGCCAGCATTTATCAATTGAGTTATTTTGTATTTATTTTCATTGTTCGGAGACAATAAATTCTCCGTGGCAAGAGCTGCTAAAATACTCAAGTATGGCATTTGTTTCTCTTCCTTGACTGGAGAAAAACCCCTCTAGTTTGTAATCACCCTTTGAATAGCAGTCTGTGACCCAGGGAAGCTAATTTCAGCAACAAGAATTGCTGTGTCTTTTGTCTCTTCAGAAAATAAAATTCTGAGGACCTTGGTGAGTTTTTGGAACTTGCTGCTGACCAATCTGCAAATTGAATACACCTCCTATTTCTATGGGAGAAAGAACCTCTGAAGTTTTCTCAGAGAACTAGAATAGCTTGCCTTTTTTTTTTTTTAACTAACCAATGTAATGCAGTTCATATTAATTTGTTAATACAGGGATTTTAACGGACATTTTGGAAGGATGGTAGTTACATTATTTGTGCTGGAAGGAAACTTCTCACCAAGTTTTAATGTACAGCATTTCTGTGTTCTCAAGGGGACTGCTTATAAGGAAATAGCCAGTAACAAGGCTATTTTACTGTTGAGCTGGGATAAATCATCACCTCCATCATCTTGTATCTAAAACACTTGTGAGTCTAATCATCATTATTTTTGTCAGCCAGTACTTTGTCCTTTCCATCTCAGCAACACTCATTGTCAAACAGCAATTTCACTTGTTAATCCTCCTGCTGAGGTCTTGTTGGCCTGTTTCTGATCCAGCGTGTTTCTTCTTCTTTACAGAGGATGGGATTTGAGCTTTGAACAAACCTTTTACCATTTACATCCTTATGTTGTTACAAAAACAAAATCTGCCTTATGGGGATTCACCTGCTACACATCTCCCCTTAGATTACTATATTGCTGATGGAAAATTGCAAGTTGTTCTTTGAAGGAAAAGTTCAGTGTTTGTCCACTGATGGACAGGGATGTTGATGTTTTACAGTTCAGTGCTCTGTCAACAGTGTTAGGATCCTGGTCCATGAAATCCCAAGTCTGTCGTGTAAATTTGGGCCTATAATCACAGTGTAGGCTTGGCAAAGGCATTCCTATGTATTCCAAGTGCTTGAAGAGAAAACCACTGAATCTCCTTGTCCCAGAAACTGGAGAGAGATCAGACTAGCCCAGAAGTAATCTGGTCCTAATGGAATGAGATCTGTCACACCTGAGCTGCCATGGACACTGCCAGAGCTGGAAGGCAGTTTTCCACAGCTGTTTTGGGGGGCAATAGCTGTGACAAGGTTTTCCACACTTCAGTCCATTTCTGTGTTTATATGGACATTCTTCAGGAGGGACAAAGATACTCTCTTGGTGCAGCCACCAGAGCAATGTCCAGTGCTACCACTCCTCTTACTTGACTCCTGAAGTTACCTAATTTGTCAGTTTTGGTTTGTGCTCTGCTGCCTGGCCACACCAGGAAATCCTCTCTGCCAGGATGCCTTGTTGGGAGCACAGCCCCGGCCCTGAGTGAGTATTCTGCTGCTTTGGAGTGGAGCAGTGGCAGTTTGCTCAGCCTGGAAACACGTTTCTCTTATCTTGAGGTCAAGTGCAGCAACTGTTGCCTGGTTCCACCACGAAGGACTATCAGTGCTGCTACATGTTAGTTATGACTCATCCCTGGTACTCCTTTTTTTCTTTCAGAACTGCCAGCTAGGTTTTTTCCTGTGGTCATTGTCTAATACATTTAAATCAGCTTGAGGTGGGTTCCTCTGAACAGCTCTACTCAGCAGGTGTACTCACTCAGTGCTGCTCACTTCAGCAGAAATGTGTTAGAGACACTGTGAGAGTCAGGTGAAGAGACAGCATTGCCTCTTCAGCTGGAACAGGGGCAGGCAGGAGGGAACTCACATGTCCAGGAGACAGGCACGCTTTCCTTGGCTTCTTGTTAACTTTCTGGTATCTCTTATTCCCTCCTCAGCCCTTTGTGGGGTGATCAGAATTACGAAGGCTGCTTGCATTGCCTTCCTGAGCAAACCAGCCCCTCAGAGCAGGAGCAATTACAGTCAGTGAGTCTGGACCTGTCTGGTTTGAGGTTTAGGATGTCATGCAGTGAGAGGGTGACAAGGAGGTAAAAAGCTTCGTGTACAAAGGGTATAGCTCTGGTATTTGCCACTACCACAGGTTATCTAGGCTTGCACAGCAGCAAAGAGGATCAACAATCACAAGAGAAATTTTTCCACTTGTCATTCCTGGATGTCAAATCCTAGAATGGTTTGGGTTGGAAGGGACCTTTAAAACTCACCTAATTCCAATGCCCTGCCATGGGCAGGAACACTTTCCTCTTGATATCTGTGTGGATATCTGGGCTGTTCAGGAATTAAGGCAAACAGCCCAGCTGTCCATCCCTGCAATAAAACCGGGGTATTTATCCTGCAGAATGATGTTGTCACAACGTTGCTTTGGACACATGCCACTAAATTTCATTAAGTCACTTAGATATGCTAATATGGTTTCCTTGCAGCAGTGAGCAAATGTTGTTATTTCAGGGTTTATCTGTGAAATTGTTAATGTTGCCATCAAAATATTGGCTTGTCAAAGGTCCCAGACTAAACTGTCCCAAATTTTAATGAGTTGGGCTTTACACCCCAGCTGGTATAACCAGGGTTTGGTGTGGCAAAGCAGTTCTCCCACTACTGGCTGCATATTCCCCGTTGCCCCCTTGCACTCCCTCTAGTGAGCATGTGGCACAACATGCGGTGCTTCAGCAGAAAACAAATCTGTCAAAACCCGAGTCCTCCTTTCAGATCAACCTGTTGAGCCGACCTGCACGATCACTAGGTCTAATGAGGGGTGGGAGGGAGGGGCAAGCCCTGCCTGGAGCTTTGCCTGCCTGGAGTTGTCCTGGGTTGGAGGAAAAATCAAGATGCTTTTACCAGGAACATTTTAGTCCAGGAGTTCGTGGCTTAGTGCAGGAAAACACTCTTGCTTGTATATTCCAGCCCATTAGACCTGGCTGCTTCTTTACTTCCATAATTATTTGATAAATTACTTGCTATTAAAATAATTAAACTGTGCATCTTCACATTATTTACAGTTTTTCTCATGTTATTAAAATGTAATTTGACCAGCAGATATGAGCATAATTTGCCATATGATTGCATAGCTTTTAATGTGTGCTTCTGCAGTGAATAGCAGCTATAAAGATAAGTGGTTTGCCCTGTAAAGGGACATGATGTCATCATATTTCTTTGAAAATATAAAATTAAGTATCATTAAATCCTATAATTATGTAGCTGTAGGTTATATTTGCAGCTTTAAAACGTGGAGTCGGGCAGCCTGAGTCTTCTTTCTTTAATATTCCAAGCATTCTGTCAAAGTTGTATGAGAGCAAATGTCGTGCTTTAGAGAACAGGAGATACTTCCCCAGCCCTAGATTGCAGTGTAATTCACCTTTTGTTCTCTTTTCTTTCCGGGAACTAAAGCTTTCCAACATGTTTGTAACAGCAAAGCAAGCAACTGTTTCAGGAATTCCAAAATAATTAAAACTATTTCAGTGTCTGGTTTTATTCTTTAGAAATTATGTGATTTCTTAGATGACACTGTATGGTTATAGGCTATTAGATTTATTTTATTTTTTGCTTTAGGCAAATACTTAAGGCTCTTGGTTTTTTTTCTTTCTCTTTGACAAATTTTCTTGGGGTTTTTTAAAGGTTTGGTTATTTGCTGCTTCTTTTAAGTCTTTACCTAGTTCTAAAATAAATGGTTACTTTTTCCCTTGTTGTGAGTTGAACCTGACCTGTATTACTTCTACACTTCTAATTTATTTTTTTCACTTTTTAAGACACAAGATGTTTTAATAACTGCTGTGATTGATTCCTGGCATTTCTCATCATCATCTATAGTCACTCTTACATGGTGAAGGTATGGAATGCATATACACATATGTAGTAGTTTGTGCAGTGCTCTGTGTATTTACAGTGATTTAAAAGATTGGCTGCTCTTACGTTAGAGGGATGTATAACCATGCTGTTCTGGAGATAAGGAGTGATTCTGATCCTGTGGCATCACCATAAATACCGTGATGAATGAGGTGAAATAAATGGTTTGTGCCATCTACTGGTGTTCACGGGAGCTGCGTTTCAGCTCAGAGCCTGAATTGTACCTTTAACTGAAGTGAGCACTGTGGTAAAAGAGGGAAACTCACTCTAAATAACAAGAGCGTGGTTTATTCTTACATCTGCTCTATATTAAGTGCTAACTAATGTTAAACGTGCTAATTGAAAGTATGAAGTTGTACATTAACACTTTTTCCCACCCCTGCCTTCCCAAACGTGCCCTACAACTTCTTTATCCCTGTTTTTGCAGAGCCTGGAAACACTTTTTAGCAGGTAGGTCAGTCATGTTTTAACAGAAGTGAACAGTCCAAGTTGATGGTGTAGGCTGTGCTGTGAATATGAACGTGGTTTGTCTGGGCATGTTACAGGGAGTCATCCCTTTCTATAATAATTCATAATTACAATATATCTCATTCTCACTTTTGCTTATAATAGAATATAAACCCCCCCTCATTCTCCCGTATGGATTTTCTCTGCTGTTTGTCCCTTTGTTAAGCCTGCAGTAATAAAGCTGCTGCCATGGGGGACTCCAGTGTAGCACAAGCCAGGGTTACACAAGGCCTTTTAGCTGAAACCTCTTTGTATCCCACAGCCTCATAACAGCCCATTGTGTTTTCTGGGATTTTTATAAGGCTCAGATGTCACATTCAATTCGTAGCTGTTTCAGTATCATCCCTGTTATCACTTGTGTGTTGAATACATTTTGTGTACGTTCTGATTATAGATATTGCGCTGCAATGAGATTTGTTTCTTTCAGTGTTGGCTTTTACTTATCTCTCAAGGGCATAAACAGTGGATCCAGTGTCCCTCTAGTTATGGTTGTGCTATACAAAGGGAGACAATCCAAGAAAGTGTAAGTGAAAAAAACCTTTACACATCAGAAGATTGTGTGTTCAGTATCATGTTCAGGGGTCCAGATACTTCACTTGCTTATGTGCTCTGGGACTCACTTCCAGAGGAAGTGTAGCCCACAGGAGAGACACCTGTGCTAGAAATGTGGATTCTCTGGCTCTGCTTCTCCTAAAACACAGCTTGCCCTGTCCATAAGAGAGGTACTGACCTCATTTCCAAAGGGCTTTTAGATTTGTTGGTTAAAAATACTTGATAAGCATACATTTCTGAATTGGGTTTGATACTTACAGTTGGTAATCTAGTTGTATATGCTTTGAAAAGTTGGATGGGCAGGATATTGAAATTGTTTGGTTTAGTTAATTTGGAATTATCTAAATGCATATGTATGTATTCCTACACATGTTACCTGCTACAAACACAGGTACAAAAGTCAAGATGGTAAATTACTTGATTTTAGATTGTACTTCAAAGCATAAACATTCATTTTAAGCAAGCTATATTGCTTCCAGAAGGGCAGGATTTTATTTAAGCATGAAGAGGTGGATGAAATGCAATGACACAGAAAGGTATTAAAATATTCAGCTTTTTAGTTTTTCAATTTTTTTTCTTCTTTTGCAGGTAGATGCCTAAAACAGTCATCTTTGCTTTTTTGTGACTGATTGTTATGCCTGGCAAAATGAACTGCAGTAAGTGCACAGTTAACATGAATTTTCATGGGGGGAAACGTAGTTAATTATTGCAACATTACAGCCACTGTGATCAGAGCAATGACTCATGCAAGTGAAGCATATAATTGTCCATGTAATTTGTTTGAAGTCAGTTGGGTTCCAACATTCTTGTTCCTGTGTATAACTCTTCATTTTTCTTCATATACTTTCTCCTTCAAAGTCTGCTGGAATTTGCTGGGAGGGTTTTTATTATATTGTTGTTGGAGGGAAAGATGTCAAGTTTTATCTGACAGCCTGAGAGGGGCCAGACTGCTGCAGCTCCATGTCCCCAGCTCCAGACAGGAGCAAGGCTGGAAATGTCTTTCCCATGGGACTCTGGCACATCTCACTTGTTTGCTGTTGAAACCAGAAGGAGCTCCTGACTTCTACATTCCTTCTTATGCCCTTTTTAGTAACTGTTCTTAATACTCCTATGTTTTTTGTCATATGTAAAAAGCTGTGGATTTGGGCTTAATCACTGCAGTGGGAAGTACTATGGGCAGCAGTTTGGGGCAGGAATCTAAATCTAACCTGTTTTGTATTTCTGGAAGGAAAGAACACTTTTACTCTGGGCAAGCTGGGAATTGCTTAGGTTTGAAACAAACTTATCTTCTTTAATATGTACTCAGACACTTTGTCTTGAAATCGAGAGAAAACAGCTATGGAGGATCCAAAATTGGCAGGTTTATACAAATCTTTCCTTGTAGCTTCTGCTGCATCCCAATGATTCAAAAGCAGTGTTTTGTAACAAATTTATACAAAGGTGCTGCTGGCTTAAGTTTCACAGGGTGTGCAGCTCAGTCCAATGCTGGGGATTTACAAATACACTCTTAATTTAATAGGAACCATTATTTATCTAGTTTGCAGTGAATTCGTGTCAGATGGGGAGTGCTTTTTTCACTAGCAATACTGTTTCTTCTAAATTACAAATATATTTTCTGCTCCTCTCCATCTCAGTCTTGCTGTCATGGATTTAAGTGGCAGATCTCCCACACAGCTTCCATATGCCATGTCTACATATGTGTGTAAGTTCTTTCACACAGCAAGGACCAAGCCTGCTTTTGAGGGAAATGCTTTAATCCCTTACCTCATGGGCTGTGTCCACGCAAAGCACGCTTGTCTTGCATTCATTCCCAACACAGGTGGGTCGATTGTGGTTTCTGTAGTATCACAGGAGGCAGGAATTGAAGCAGAACATATCATTAAAGGGGTTCTATTCATTTTTGAGATGCTGTGGTAGTAATGATCTCATTTCAATTGTTTTTATGCTCACATTTAGCCCTACCCTCATGTACTATTTTTCTGATGGCATCTTTTATTTTGTTATTTTGGGGATGTGTCTTCCTTTTTTTTTTTAGCAAAAGTGTCTAAAAGTGGTGCCTGTCTCTGCCTTTGTGACAGGAGCTGGCAGGTTGTCTTTAATTCCAACAGCAGGGTCCCAAGGTCCACTGTTGCTATAAAAACACCCTCAGGATTTGTGGCACATAACAGGCTTTCGTCTCACTGAGACAGGAAAAGAAAGAACCACCAATTGCTGACCTGGATAAGTCAGCACAGAGTTTACTTTGTCTTGGGAGACATCATGAAGGAGACTAGCATGGAGACCAGCTGAGATACTGCAGGAGGATATGAAGACCCAGTTGGAATGACTTTTAATCCTTCCATAGTTTAGTCATGAGGTTAAAAGATAAATTAAATCTCCTTTGGGAGGAGAGATGATTGGATAATCCTGGTGTAAGAATTAATCATGGAAATTCCTATCAGTGATGAAAACATGCTCTTAGAGCAGAATCAGCTATGAGTGTCAGACCTTTCAGGGCTACAGGTCCTTGGAGCACCAGTAGAACAGGGGAGGAGGAGCTGTGGCCTCTGCTCCAGGTTCACATGGTGGTGCCATGAAGTGTTTGACTGCCAAGCACAGGACCCATTTTCAGGAAGGGTTGAAGCAGGTGGAGATGCTCATGTTTTGCCTTGGTGGGAGCAGTCAAAGGCAGACTAGTTCTGGGCATTATGGGAATAATTTATTTTGAGAAATGCAGTCTGTAAATTATCACGGATCACTAACCACTAGGAAAATTGTTCAGGTTGCAGTGGTTTCACCACAGACATCGCTCTGGGCCTGGCACGTGTCATTCAGTCTCAGGGAGTTCTGTTGAAGAGAGAGGATGGTAGAGCTTTAGACTGCAGGACATCTTGTGCTGTTCCCCGTGAGTAAAATATTCACTGCTCTCACTAAAATCGAATTGAACTAATCTCTTGGGATTGTTTTGTGTCTGAGGACACAGTGGAGGCAGAACACTGAATGGAGTAAGGCAGTAAAGTTTAGTGTCTTAGATTTCTGTCATCATTAAAACAGCTTTGGAAAGGCTGAGTCTCTGGGGCCTCACAAGCTTAGGGACAGCCTCCCCAAGCCTTGCACCAAATCCTCCTCTCTTGGTGTCTTCCCTGATGTTCTGTGCATTAGGGGACAGACTGCTCCATCCCACCACTATGAAACTTGCACTTTTTGTCTTTTGCTGCCTTCTGCCTGTACAGCCCTGCTTTTGGCATCAGTGCCAAAGTGATCCAAGCTCCTCCTCTGACCTCACACAGCTCCTGTGACTGCTTACACAGCCAGGTCTTGCGTCTGCCTCCTGTGGCACCACCACCCCTTCCCATGTTCCAGGACAACAGGGAACAGACAGCTGGCATTTAAAGCCCAGCAAACTCGGGGTCAGGCTTCTCTCTGCTCCTGTGGTTTTTAACCTTGATCTGGGAGCTCAAAGAAGCCTACTTAGCACAGGGTCCAGCCTTTTTGAGGAAGGCTTTTGTTAGAAGGTGAGAGAAGGAAAGGTGAAAGACGACAAAGGAGTGAGCTTTTGTTCAAGGCAGACATCTGATTCCCTTGGTCTGGATGAGAGCAAAGCTCTCTGCAGGGCACAGTCAGTGGCAGGCAGAGCCTGTGTGCCATCCCTGGGGGTCTGGCAGGACAGGCAGCAGGAGCTGGGTGATTTTTCACATGTCAAAAGAGAAGGTTTTGTGGTAGCAAGGACAGGAAGGGGACAAGTGTGAGTTAACCTTCTCAAGTTGTCTTTTAAAACTCGTGGGGGGGTTATTAAAAAAAACAACTGTGTGGAAGTAAGACATTGCTCCTGCTCTGTATTTGCAAGCTCAGCCTCGGGTCTGTGCAGTCAGGTAAGAGATCTGACTGAAGAGATGCCTGTGCTCAGTGTGCTCTGTGCTCAGCACAGAGTAGCTGGCTCAGAGCCCGATTCTCCTGTGTGTAATAGGTATGTATATGATTCGTGCCAGTAGGGAAACAAATGGTTTTATTGCACCCTCATAAAACAATAAAACCAACTGTTGTAAGGTCACCAGTTTCCCTGAACCTTTATCAAGGAATACCTGAATTATGACAGGGAATCTGTCAAATCACTAAATCCTAAAATTCCCCTTGTTGCCCCTTTATCAAGGAATACCTGAATTATTGTGGAGAGCTATCAAGACACTAAATTGTACATGACCCCCCAAATTCCCCTGTCACCCCTTTATCAAGGAATACCTGAATTTTGGTGGGAAGTTATCAAGACACTGAATTGTAATGTAGTAATTAACCAGTTGTAAAAATAATGGCTTTACATACTTCTCCTTATATGGCTACAGTTAAATCCATATGTATAGCATGTAATGAATATGTATAAAGTGGGTGGCTAGAAGCCAGACACACATTGTACCAGGCACACGAGTCGGTGGAGTGGAGACTCTCCCTCGTGTCCAGGCCTGCATTGCTCTTACCATAAAGTAAACCTTTTATTATAAAAATTTATTTGGTTGAGACTCTGTCTCTCACATGTGCTTTGCAGTAAAGGCAACACAAACTTCACTCGAAACTGGATCAGGGTCGTGTGGCAAATCACTTCCTGATTTCACCTCCTCTTTCATCTCTTTCACGTACTCTTGGTCCCATCCCCTCTCCTCCTCCCCGTGTCCCGGTCTGAGCCTGGCGGAGGGCTCTGGAATGCCCAGGGCTGTGTGAGGAAAGGTCAGGCCAGCCCGGGGCACACGGGCAGCCGGCTGGGCAGTGGAAAGTTCCAGCCCCGTGGAACAGGCTGAGCACTCTGCAAAGCGCTCCCCTCATTTGAGGGGAGGAAGAGGGTTTAGGGTGAGCCATTACCTACTGCCCGTGGAGGAAATTTGCTTTATTCCCCCTAAGATAAATCTGCTATTTATAGCTGCAAATATTTGTGTTTTGCCAGTGTTTGGTCGCTGAAAATTATTCTGATCTCGAGCAGGATAATTCTGCAGGGAAACCACAGCAAGCATGACTCAGTATGAGAGAAGTGATGGACAGAAATAGAAGGGGCTTTGATAAGAATTGACTGCAGCCTTTAGTCCTTCCCTCTGCATTGTGTCAGAGCACGTAGGCAGCCGTGCAATCATATTTGCTCGTAGGTGTTTGTGTTTCACAAGGATATGGAGGGGAAATCAGTGCTAAGTCCTAGAGTAAAACTATCTTTCATCCACAAGAAAGAGCTGTTTGTCCAGATTTTATGTCCTAGGCATAATATGGAATTTACCTTTCTGCTTTCACTTTTGGCTGGAGTTCATTCAGTGGTGTTTAATTTAATTTTACATGACATTCTAGTACCTCCTGTCAAAAGATCTGGGTGAAGGGTCATGACATCAGCCCAGCTATTTAGCACAGTTTTTCTCTAAACGAATCAGTGAATTGTTTGACCAGAGTGAAGTAAGAATTCCCCAAAGCCTCGTGAATGGATGTGCTACAGACACAAAGACGTTTCATTAACTAGTGTGAACCTCCAAAAGAAAAGGAGCGAGAGAGAAAATGAAAGGCATGTTACAGTTGTAGCTGGAGCTGCGGTCACGAAGCATGCTTTGGATCTCGTTATTTGGAAAGGATGGGGTTTTCCCTACGGTAAACTGACTCTTTTGCTTATGTTTCAGTTGTGCCTCAAGTCTGAACTCTCATTTTATCAGGTGACAAGAATACTATGACATTATTTTTCTTGCCATAAGGCGTGTGTAGCTTCATAAGGTACAGTATTTTTTTCCCATTTTTCCTTTATTCTTTTTCTTACTCTGTCTTGTGGCTTCTTCAGAAATCACTTTCAAAGTGTTTGTGAAATGCAGCCTTTGCCACAGTCGATACCAAAGACCTTCCTGCAAATTATGTTAAATTAATTCCTGGTGAATACGACTTTTCCTCTTTGCACGCCTTGCAATGATCCATGCAGTTCCTAACAAGTGTACAAACTTAATCCACCTCCCCCAGCCTTTCTCCCAGCCACGAATCTCTGGCAGTTTACAAAGGCAGTGATAGGACAGGGAAGTGATCAGGACCTCGCTGGTCTGGGGAACCGGGTGAGCCCTAAAGCAGCACTAATCAGTTCTGTCATGAAGCTGAAAGTGGTTTGGCTGTGCTGCTTAGAGACACCCAATACTATTCACCTAATTTATGGGGGTTGGAATACGTGCATCTTTCTAGAAACTCTTATCAGAAGAGATAAGAGTTGGAGCAATTCAAAGTTTGTCAGACAGGGCATGTTGTCAGTTCAGGGTGATTTTAATACGCAGGGCAACTAGTGTTTTTAAGTACATGGGAAGTGCATCCCTAACTGGTGACTAAACTCTGACACTGCAGCAGAGACAAGTCAGAAGACAAGCAGTTTAGATTATTACTGTAATTGTAATTTACAATACTGGTCAGAACCAGCTGATAGCAGACATTAAAATTAAACTAGATCGATAAGATTTAACAATATACTCCATAAATATTTTGCAAGCTACTGGAAAATGGTATTTAACACCTGCTTGTTCCTATTTTGCACACCCTTGCTTTGTGATAGGCCGAGTGTTAATGCAGTCTAGGAAAGAATTGCTTGACTCAGGAATGATAACCGTATGCAATAACTGCAAACTTTGCTTCAATGCTTTGATCCAGTGCTTCTGATCTGCTCTTTATGCAGCAAGACCTCTTGAGGCAGGCTGATTGAAATGGCTTCCTAGCTTTGTGGTAAAGGGAGCAGGAGAACCTCTAGATCCATCTCCAAACCTCTGTACTACTGATGATCTGCACTACCCGTGAAATTCTTACCCTTAGGCCCTTCTCGTAAAATACCATGCTGAGAAGGTCCACGGATGACCAACAAGTGTCCATAGGGAGAAAGAGCTAAACCCTACTTTCAGCATTACTCCTGGCCACGTGAATGGAGATTGACAGCTTTTCATAGCTCTATTCCCTTATCAGTGACAAAGATAAAAGCAACATTCTGAGCTGAATCGATGTCCCCATTTAGAGTTAAATATCTAATTATACTCTTTTCCACGGGACTGAAGTAAAGATGACATTTGTCACTTCATTGTGACATGTCAGTATGTGCTGGGAAGTGTCCTTTCTGAGAAACCTGTGGGGCAACCAAATTTCAGGCACGAATCCTCCCATTTAACTCCTCGAGAAGCTTCCCTGCTGTGTGTGAATCCTAAGAGGCCACCCAGTTACCTCGTGTGGAACGACAACCTTTGTTCAGCAACCGGCTGGCTAAAATGCAGAGAGGAGAATCTCCTTGTTCCCTGTCCTTCTCTTTCGTGGGCCCTAAATACCAGTTTAAAAACCTAGTTCTCGGTTTTGTCTGCATTTGGTAACATCACCCCAAATTTTCTGTAGCACTAACTGACTATGGATATGTCAGACCTGCAGCACAGAACTCTTAGAGGTGATACTGAAACACGACGCTGAATGTGTGTCTCCATTCATGAAGTTAAGCAGGAGGATCATCTCTTGTTGCTCTTTAGAATACCTCGGGCAAGCTCTGGGAAGGCAGAGTTTTTCTTTTCCTTAAAGCTTCAACAACTTGCCTTCAAGACAAGAAACAAGCAGCAGGCAAATGAGTGTGCCTTTGCCAGTTCCAAACAGACTCCCTGCGTGCTGCCAGAGATGGTTTGTGACCTCTGGCACGACTCTTTCAATGGGCTCCGGTGGCCAATATTAGCACAGGCTGCTCTCGGAGTGCCTTGGATGCTTTCTGTGTCCATGGAGCTGTGCAGTGTGAGGCTGGCAGGGTGGCAGTGACTTGCAGGGATTGGTTTGTTTGGCATTCCTTGAGGCTGCAGAAGGTCAGCCCAGCACTAACATGACTCACTGCAGTTCACAACGCTCTGTTGTGGCTGTGGGTTTTCTTTAAAACCCATTCCTGGCCAGTGAGTGGCCACGCGTTGAAAGAATGGCACACTGGTGCTGATCAGGAGTGCTCTGGGACCTCTCTGGGAGAGGCCGAAGGGATCTGCCATCAGGCTCAGCTGGAGACTAAAAAGGGGTCTGAATGTATGTCTATAGTGAGCCAGTGGTCTGGGGAAAAAAAACTCTTGCTTAGGTTAACAGATTAAAAACTATAGTAAAGTAAAAAGCTCTGCATTTGGATGGGTTCAGTCTTTTAAACTGCACCCTCACCCCAAGAAAACACAAAGTTTTCTATTTTCTTTCTTTTTTTTCCATTTAACTCTAAAAGGAGTATCTTCACTCCAGTTGTTTTGAAACAAAGTTGGTGATATAAGGTATCAATAACTGATATAAAGTAGCAATAGGGAACTAACACTGAGAGGGTTAATAGAAATAATTGTAGAGGCTTTTGCTGAAGTAGCAGAGATAGGCTGCACAGTTGAGGTCATAATTATTAGCTACAGGGAATATGTTATGGTTCCTATCAGTACCTGGCCTTGAAGCTTCTAAAACTAAGATAAATCAGGATATATGTCAAGAAAATAAGATAGTAGTAGAAGTTTGCTAATTAGACCCGTTCGAGTTGCCAACAAAACCGGTTTAGGTTGCTTTTTGAGCCAAGTTGAAAAGGGCACAGCGAGGAAGAGCCATGATCTTCATCCCTGAGACCCCCAAAGACCCCTGCCCAGGAAAAATGGAAACCAATGTGCAAACTCAGATGGGAGGAGAAAATGGAAATTACTTCTTGGAACTAATTAGAATAACCCTGCCTTGTCAAAGGAAAATAATACATATGTATAAAGAAATAATGAATATGCATGTTTTAACTGTATATAAACAGGACTATAAACACAGACAGGTGTGCATGTCTTTGGTGGACCAATCCCCCATGCACCCAGTGCTGAATAAATGTACCTGCTCTACAACTACCTGTTGTGGGGTTTTTCTGCACGTCATTTTGAGCCAGGAAACTTCTAGATCAATGCTTTTTTTTTTTTTTTACCCTGCGTGTTCACATCTCAGGTTTATTCTCTTCCTGCCTACATATTGTTTAGTTCTTTAGGAATTTCATCACAGTGATGTGGAAATGGTCTTAGGGCCGTGGTTTAGTGGTGGACTTGGCAGTGCTGGGTGGGACTAAAACGGCCAAATCAAAATACAGTCATACAGGACCGATGTAAATTTTGGTTTGGGGTTTCTGTTGTTGTTAAAGGACACTATATAATGTTTTTCAAATGCAAACCTCTACTTGTGGGATTTCACTGCCCCCTCTCTTTCCGACACAGGGCTGGCGTTCTGCAGCTCCCGGGAGAAAATGCTCCCCCAGTTGGGGGCTGGTTCCTGCATTTGAAGCCAGAGCTGCCCGACCCACCCACGTAATTCTGTGCTGAGATCACTCCCGGCCCTGGCAGGATGAGCCTGCCTTTCTCCGGAGCTGCTGCAACACAGGTGAAATCAGCACTGCAAAGTGGTAACTTCATTTTAGGGTGAAAAGCTGAAGAATCCCATGTCGTGCCTGTGTTCTTGCCAGACACGTTATTGAGCCTGAGACTAGTGATGTGTGCATGTGGAGTCGAGGCACAAATGATGAGCTGCAGCGTTCTTAGGGCCTTATTGAAAACATATCCCAGCAATTTCAGGAGAAAACAGCTCTCCCTCCCACCAAGGAATGCAACTGTAGAAGAGGCATTCATGTGCAGTCAGATCCAAGAAAACTTAAATCGAAAGTGGCAATAGCCCAGGATGAAACTCGATGCTAATTGTACATAAATAGCAGAGGCGCTGTCATATGACAGACTGTGATCAATAAAACATTCCTGGTGGGATTAATCTGCATGTCAGGTGTCCTTACTGGGACAGGGGGTTGGCTCTGCTGGGTACCTCACTGTCCCCTGGCTCTGCTGCTGGTTTGAGAGTTGTTAGGGGTTTATTCCTCACATAAAATTAATTTCTACTTCTTTCCCCGGAACAAAGATCTGGACTGAGCCAATGAAGTAAACACTGTTATGCAGATCCTAGACACGGTGCCTATAGTTTGGCTGAAATGATTTATGTGCAGAAGTGCATTCTTTGAGCAAAACTGCCTTTTTTTCTCCTAATCAGAAACTTGGGGTCTCTTGTTTTGCCCAAAGGGTGGTCACTGGGACCCTTAGACAGAACTCGGCCGTGGTGGATGCGATTAATGCTTCTTTCCTTTGTGCAGTGTCACATGTCTGGAATTCTTCTAAGATACAAATGTGTTTATTAGATAAGTGGGGTTTTTAACAAGGAACAATTTGGTGCTTTTTGTGGCCATGTCACAAGTGCTGCAATAAGAATTTATTTGCTGATTTTTGTATAACCCAATTTCTAATTGTTTGCAGCTACAATTGCTTGTAGCTCTAATATTACAACTGTTTCTTAAATTTGACGTGTGGAGGTGGAAGTTCTTACTAAAATTATGTAAAGCTGTAGTAAAATGAGTGTGGGGGAAAAGAAGTGTTTGTGATGGCTCCAAAGCAAACAGTAGAACAAGGTTTAAGAGGAAAGGTCTGTCAGTGGCTTCAGAGTGCCAGATGTGTGGTTTCAGTCAAATGAAAAGGAGGAACTAACCTAAATAATCAGGTGCCAAGAAAATGGGGCACTGAACTGGAGCCCTGAAATATTCTGATAAAGGAAACTTGGTGCTTTGTGAGTATTTAAGTTTGAGAGTATCAGTGAGTAAATACATTGTAGACAGATTTATTTTGAAATAAGTACCATATTCACTTCCATGATTTTCCTACGCTCAAGTCAAAACCTTAATGCACAAGTGCTTGGAGGGCCACAGAATTGACTGAAAATTGGTATGTTATGGAAGAGGATGCAGGAATTTCCCTCCAACTTGATAATTACTTTTGGTAATTTTAAAAGTTGGTTTTAGTTCACTGCACTGAACAGTCACAGATGCTTACAGACAGAAGTGGCTCAGGAGATGAGCTCTGGCAAGACGTGCCCCTCCATGTGGTAATGGTGGAAAACACTGCTCTGTCCTGACTTTGGAGGATCATTTTTGGATCCTGTAGATTTGGGGGTTGCTGTACACATCCAGTTCCCAGCTGACAGGTTTGCAACCACTTCTGGCAGGAGGCACAAGTCTTCAGTAAGGAGGGCAGAGTAAGGCAGGGCAGGAGGTAACATGGTGTTCTCTCAGAATATCCTGTGGTTTTCCTCTCTTCTCTGTTTTGTGTCCCCCCATTTCATGAGTGCCTGGTGAGGCTCCTTTGGAACAGAGCACTGATGAGGGTCCCTGAAATCTGCAACACCTACAGTGCCCTTTGGCACTTCTACAAGTGTACAAATAAGGCTTGAAGGGAACTCTGGTTTGGGCCAGGCAAGAATTTATCTGGGATTGGAGGGATCCTCAGGGATTATCCAGGTAAATAACTAATCACGGAAGAAACTCTTCTGTTCTCATTTATACCACCATTTGTAATTTTCAATGCAGATTCTCTTATTTGAGACTGAATTTTCTATACTTTCTATCAGATCCAGTTTCCATTTGGAATCAAGTACCAAAAGCAAGAAAACATTTGTCTTTTATTCAGGTGGTTCTGCAGTCTCTTCCCTGGCCCTCTGAGGAACATCTGAGAGCACAGTGCCCCACCTCAGGCATCATCTACAACTTCTTCCTCATCTAACCAAAGAATCCCTGGGTTGTATTTCCTGATTTCCTTTCTCTTAACAGTCCATTCTCCTTTCCCACCCTCTCACGTTACTGTCCTGGCATTCCCTTGCATGTGATAGTTATATAGCTCTTAGCTGTAAATGGGTTTCTTCTAGACCTGGAATGGTCTTGGAATTGTGTTACACTTCAAGGTGACTTTCCCTCCAGTTACAGCTGTGCTCTCTGTCAGGCAGCAAACTCCTGGCTCTACCCTGCTGTTGTCATGTGATCCATTCTTCCTCTCAAACAAGGAATTCCCTTGAAACAAATTGGTATTATTGACCAAAAGTGCCCAACGGTTTGTGATGATGTCACACTGGGTTTCAGCTCTTTCATCCAAACAGGTGAAGAAACCATCAGCATTTTACCATGAAAACTGCTGGTCCTTGGTTCTTAACAAACTGGAGCTTCTGGGGTTGTCCCAGATCCCACCTTTGCTCCTGGCATGAAAAACTAACGAAATTCTGAAAGAGGAATACACATTAAATTTGCCTTTAAAACCTTTCATGTGATAATCTGATTAGAACTGAGGTTTTTTTATTTTATTGCCTGATTTATGCACATTCCTGCTTCGTGTTTGGCTCAGACGTTTGTGGTGTTGGCAGATGTGAAACCATCTCAGTGTGTTCATTTGCACAGCTTTTTGAGCCTCTGTTTCAGCATTATTAATTCTCCTATAGCAAGAAACCTTTGTCTAAAAGGCTCACAGGTTCATTTTTCATCTTCTTTCTTTATGAACTGTCATGATAAAGGAATTGTGACAAGACTCTTCAGTTCTGCATAAACTCACCTGTGCTACTGAGGTGGAAAGGTTGGTGTCTGCACTGTGAATTTTTTTTTTTCAGGAAAGACTGGTTTATTTTACAAGTTTCAAGTAATATTTTTTAACTGGTTTAAAGAAAGCATTTGGGTTTGTTCCTTAGATAAGTGACAGACATTTTAACTTCGGTCCCCCTGCAGCCCAAACATAAATAACATTTGGACTAGAGGAGGGGTCAAAACTACATTAACTCCAGCTTAAAATGACTTGTGTGAGTACTCACTTCTTCACCTTTTCCTGCATTGTTTGATTGACCTGTTTTGTCTCCATTAATTGCTTTGTCTGGGCAGTAGAACAACACCAAGAACGTTTTAGTGGAGTTAGTGAAGGTGATGGACCTGACTCATATCGACTGAAACTCGTGAATAGTTATCATCTTTGTAAAAGTCAGTCCCAACAGAATTGTCCCACCTTCTTTCAGCACCTATGGGAGGTGAGGATCCCTCTGCCCAGTGGTAGCACCCCGTGAGCAGAAAAGAATCCCACAGGACCCAGGCAGCCTTTGTGGTGTGTCTTTCTTGCCTAGGTCAGGATATGCCTCTCCCATGGCCTCTCACTGCGTGCACTGTGAGCTGCTCAAGGCCGGAGCAGGGGGGTTGGAAACTGTTTGGCATCTTGTGCATATGACTGGAAAGAACGGGGGGGGGAAATAGGATTTATTGTTTTTTAGCAGAAGGTAAACGTCTTACCAAATTTGCCTTTGGAAAGTGCTGACTGATTTGAAATCTGCTGATGTTTGACCTGGGATCTGAGTGTGTTAAACCTTAAAAATAAAGATGACATGCTGCTGAATTCACTCTTCAGGGAAAATGACTGGGAGGTCAGGGCCTGTTGCTTAACACAGAAAGAAGCAGAGCACAATAAACTTTTGAACATCTTCTTCTTAGGCCTCTGGGCTCCCAGTCCTGGGAGAAGGTTTGTTTTTGCTGAGCAATGGGTGTGATAATGCTGCATTCAGTGCTCAGAAAGCAGCTGTTAGTGCCAGCATTGGGATGGGGCTGGGAAGTGGAGAGGAATCCAGAATCCTGAGGAACTCCTGGCTCCTCTCCTGCTTCCAGAAATATTTGGAGAAGCACCTTTCCTGCTGCAGTGAGGAAGACAAGGAGCATCCTGCTGCTTGGGATGAGCTGGAACAGCACACAGGGCTGGGGCTGTGGGTCTGTGAATGCTCTTGGAGCACGTGGGATGTGGGGCCTTGTTTTTGCCTGTGGCCACATCCATCCCCTCAGGTAAATCTTGGAATTTCCTCTCTCTTCTCCTCACTGGGCACTTTCAGAGAAGATTAAGCAGTTGTCTGGTGCTTAAATAACAAAATAATGTTGTGACCCCGGGGATAAAGTGGAGTTTGAGGCACTTGTGTGATTCCGTGTATGTCTTGTGGAATGGATGTCCTTAGTGGGATCGGCCTCTGGCATCCTCCTGCTCTGGTAAATTAACTGTTCTAAGGTTTTCCCACCCGGCTTCCAATGTTGCTGCTTGCTCATATTATCCTGCAATTCGTGTTGCTCTCTTGCTTGGCTGGGACTGCAGCACAGTTCTGACACAATTGGCTGCATCTCAGCCAGGATATGAAAAAAGCATATTTTCAGATGTCACCAACTCCACCTTAGTTCGAACAAATCTTAACTCAGTCCTCAAAGGTTGCTATTTTTGACAAAACAGATGGGACTTGTTGATAGTTCCTTGTTTATACCCAAGTGTATTGTGAGAGAAAGTGAATTTGCATGCACATCACCTCTAAATCCTCCTATTTTATTTCTTTTCAAATAGGGAAAAGGATACAAGAGAATGAAGTTCAGTGGAGGGGAAAAACACTGATGGCATGAGATGTCCGTGCTAGGTAGGTGTGACTGCATTAACTGCTTCATGCTTTATTTTCTCTGTGATTCCTAAAGTTGGCCAGCAAACCTAATGGGAAATTTCCTTTTCACATTGAGAACTGGAGCACGTGTAGTTCACAAACATATTTTATAACATGAGCTGTAGGTTCACTCCAGGTTGTTCCTAGTGCTGGTTTTTGCATGGCTGGAGTTTTCTTGTTGTAGCAGGTAGGTCACTTCTGGGATGACTAATAGCACAGAATACTAGAGTGTTTTTGCCCAGAACAGCCAAGGACAAACCAAAACTAAAGAATTATGAGCAGTCACACCCAGTGGTGCATATTTGTGATCATTATATACAGGGCACTGCTCCTGAGAATACACATGGAGTCACTGTGTTGTTTCCAACTTCACTTCTTACTGGGACCAGAACTGGATTTCAACGCTTTAATATTTCCCATGTCTAATATCTTGTAGTTAAACACCAGTTAAATGGACATATTCACAGAAGTTGTTCCACTGGGGCTCCAGAAACTGCACATGTAAGCGAGGACATTTGTTTAACTGGTCACTTCAGGGTTGTGTCCTTATGCTGTAAGGTTCTAAGTTATAAGGTACAGAGTTCCTCACTCAGGGGCTGAGCATCCTTGTTTCTGCACGAAAAAAATACTAAGCAGAGATTCTATTTATTATATCTGCAAAAGACAGTATATTAATGCCTAGTGAAGTGTACTAGGCTTCAGTGTTGTAATTTAGATCTGGGGGACTGTTTTCAAGCTGTTGGTGGGAGATCTTACACTGGCCATAGCGGGTTCTTTTTGGGACTTTAAACCTTGACACACCCACTGTCTGTAACTCCGTGGATTTCGTATCACTTGTTTTAAAAAGAATCTTTTCTTCCCCTGCCGGTTGATTTTGTCCCGTGCCCAAATAAAAGTGGCACTCAGTGCTTACATTTTAAGAGGTGTTTAGGCACAGAAAGACACCTCGAAGGGTTTTCAGAAGCGCTTATTATTTCGAGTGTTTTCCCACATGCAAGTCTCTTCTTTGTGGCACATGAAACGAGCCCTGCTGAGAGAAAGGAGCAGATGGATCCGAGTGCTTTGCAGCAGTGACTCTCTCCCTCTTCAGCTGCAGAGCTGGAGGCTCTTACAATTTGTTTTAAGCTCAGGCACTCAGTGTTTACTTCCCCTGGTCTCCAGGATCCTGAGCTGGGAGCACAGAATATGTTTGTAATTTGAGCACCGCTCTCTAGTCCCACTCTTTTTATGGAGACTGACAAGAAAACTGCTTTAGAGCACAGAGGAGCTCTCAGATTCATTCAGGCTGCCACGTGGGGATACCCCCTGACTTTATTTAACAGCCCTTGGAGTTTCTGAGCACCAAAATAAATGATTTACAGGGGAAAATGGCATCTCTCTGTGATAAATGGGAACCTGAGTTATGTTTAGAGTGACGGGTAATTTTATTCACTGTAGAGATCGTGTTTATTTGATTTAAATTTTCTTTTAGGATGTGACTTCTTAGGTTTCCCACCCCTTAAACAACACAGCTCATTGCTGAGGAGGAAAGCTGAAGGCTCTGATTTACAATTTTCTCAGTGCCACATTATTGCAGTATCTTACATTTGCAAGTGCTTAGCAAGAAGCTAAACACTTCAAATGAAACATTGCTCATAAAAGTAAACACCAGCAGGGCTTTGCTTTCAGGTGGGTGTGTCGGACAATTCACACATTTGCCAGATTCAGCTCCATCAAGATGATTAATTACAGAGTCTTGATGAATTGTAGTGTGGCCAGAGATGGTAAGTCTTGGTAAATATTACCTAACTGGGGGGAGTTTGATATTAGGCTAAAAACAGTAAGAGTTCCTGTTAAAGCTGCAGTTTCTGGGATTTGGTGATATAATTTCTTTTTCCAACCATGTTTCTGGTATTTGTTACAGAGAAAATTCAAAATGGGAGCGAGAGTGGCGTGGGGGTGTCTGAGAATGGGAGAACAATGTGAGTGTCAGTTTTAATGAAGGAAATCACATAATAAGGGGACCTTTATGGGAATGATGGAAAACTGATGAATTGCACAGGACTGGAAGATTTGTTGAATTTTGGAGGAAGTGAATTGATGCATTCAGGGGATCTGACCAAATATTTAATTATTACTCTGCTGGCATAAAATTGCGGTTTTTTCTAGGCCTGTAACTGTAATAACACAACCAAAAATATATACAGGTTTGTTCAAATTCTCCAAGATTATTTCAGTAGATTCAGTGGGTTATTCTGAAAGTGTTCTGTTTAATAAAACATTCTGAGTCACGTGTTTAATTGAATTTCTCTTGCTCCTTTCACCTGGCTTGGACCAGGAGACAGGAACTGGTGCATTGGGAAATGCACCTTGTCCTTTTATACCGACCACCTTTGGAAACTACAATGCATCTGTAAAAAAAGGGCACTAAAAATAATTCATTAAGGGTTTTCAGCCTCCAACGCTTCCAAATCAACATTAGGATAAATCTGGCTCTAGATAATCCTGAAGATGGGGCCTTGCAAAGGCTGAGAATTACCTACAAAATGGCCTCTTTAGCACCATCCCTAATTTGAGGGGGTGACTTTTATGGCCAACAGACACTCAAGCTGATTCTCTTGCCTGCTTATTTGTCCTCATTCTTTCCAAAATTCAGGTTTGAATAAAAAATTGCTCAGCAATTATCCCGCTGATGTTTTGTCAAGTGCCAAACGTCCTAATTCCCGGTTTGCTACAACACAAAGTAGACTCCAGTCCTGTGAAGGGCTCATTGTCAAGAACACCTCGCAGTTCCTTTTTCACCTCAGTTCAGTGTCATTCACTCTGTGACATTCATCCAGTTAAACTTTGACAATTATTCTCTTGGAATAATTCTGATTTAGCTGGAACACCAGTTGTTTCTAAAATTGAGGAACTGAATCTTGTAAGCTGACCCTGCTGGCTTTTTTACGCCACACTCCCCTGTGGCCACTGAGAAGGCATCTACTTAAATTACAGAGTTTTTATATAAGAAGAAAACACCTCAAATATTCTGCTTTATATTTGAACCTTTAAAAAGAGAAATCTGCCAAGTTACAACTTCAGTTGGTCAAGAAAATTTAAAGTTATTTTGCTGCTGGCTGAGGGTTTGTGCCTTTGCAGAGGGCAATTCTGTGAATGGCTCGGCACATCTTGCAGAATAACAGCCTGGTTGTTGTGTTTGCAGGAATTGGTGCAAATGACTGATACTTGAACTCCTGGGGCTAGGTGCAAGAGCCTTGTTTTCAGGCTTGGATTTGAAATAATTCTGTGGTTTCCAGCATCCTCAGAAGCCGAGGATACCTGGGATCAGTTGGATCCGAGGTAAGAAAAATAATCACCGCTCAGTTCATAAACTGAAAATTAGTCATTCAGAAGTGATTCTAGAATATTTTTGTGTTAGTGGCTCTGAATTGTCTTGATAAAATACTTTCCTTTCGAGCTGATTTTTTTTAATGCAATCTAAACCCCTGAGAAGTTACTACTACCAGCACAGTAAATACTATGACATCTTGTTAAAAGAGTAATTGTCCAGCACACAGGGGACTTGTTTTATTGGAAAAATATTTTTGTAAAGAATCCTGCATTATTGGGAGCATGTTATGCCTGTTCCAAGTGCTTTACATTGTACCTGATATTCATGGTTTCTGAACAAAAAAAACCATAGAAACAAAAACCAGTTCTCACTCTTTTTGGGTGATCTCATGAAGGTGTGTTCTGCAGACAGCTACTTGTGATCGTATTGTCTAGGAAGCCAAGGGAGCAGAAATAAATATGTCAATTTGTAGAAAAGAATCCAGATCTGTAAGCATTTTTCCCGAGTGTGGAACTGAGGATTAAACCTCAGGAGTAGCCACTGCTTTAAAGATTTCAGTGACAAGGTTGTAGCCCAGTGGCTTGTAGCCAATATCAGTTATCCGGGCTTTTATATTCCCTGTCAGTCACAAAGGGGGAACACACACATGCTGGAGGACGGTAATTGTTGCAGATTAAAGCCTCATGCGAAATGAAAGAGCCATCAAAATTCTTTATAGTTGCTTGGCATGAGACCTGATAATGCCGACTTCTCTTTTATTATTATTATTTTAAAACACAACCATCTACCAGAGACTAACCAAAACCCCCCGAGACAATGGGGCCAGGAGCAGAGCGTGTAAGGGCTGTGCACAGCAGGAGCTGCCAGGTGAAAACCAGCCTCTCAGGGCTCCTCCAAGTAGGAACATTTACATTTCTTCTGCCTTTTTCTTTTCCTCTCTAACTCCTTTATTAGCCTCAGATAAGCCTTTGTTTTGCCATTTTTTTAGATCTATCTGCCTGCTCTTATTTTACATCCAGAAAACTATTTTTTGGCTTCTCTTGTCTGTGTCCTTGGCAGAGATAAAAAAGAAAGGGCCGTTCTCTGCAGGACTGCTCACCGTGCAAGATCAAAAAGTCACACTCATGGCATGCATTTCTCGTGAAACTCGCACTGAGCAACATGTTTTGAAGTACTGTATGTGAAGGCAACCCTGTGATAAGATACAGAAGACATGAGATACGTTCGTGATGTTCTTCAGAGTTGTGCTTAAAGTACTGGGTAAGTGACACCCCAAGGAGGAATCAGGACGTGTCCTTAACAACCGTATTCTCTCTTGCCAGCCATCAAATATTCTGCAGCATTATTGCATGTTACATTTAACTCATCCAGCACTTTGCACAGGTATTGATCCTTCTGTGCTCCCTGCTTTGGGTCCTGCTCTTTGGAGTCAACGAGTGCTCTCTGTGCACACAAAAAATGCAACCAAGCCAGGCTTGCCCCTGCCCAGTCCCCGAGGAAACATCAGCAGCTGGTGATGGGGAGAGGCCTCCTTGTCCACTGCCTTCCCTTGGCTGCTTTTCCCTGCTTTTGCAGGCACGTTGCAATCAGCATGGTCATAAAATGAAGTTGGTTCAGGTCGGTGGGTGCTGCCACTGGTTCGGCGTGGGTGGAGCTCCCTGAGAGTTTGGGGTTTTGAGTGGCCCCACAGGGAAACACATCTAAGGCTACAATAGCAGCAACTGCTTTGGGGATAAAAAGTCTGAGTTTGACACTCAGGTATTTAAATGCAAGATGTTCTCCTAAAAAAACCGACTGAAATAACTACAAGAAAAATCTCTCCAAGAGGTTTTTAAAAGGAAATAATGAGAACATCAACTGGGCTCAACTTTTCTCCTTGAATTTCTGCCAGTATCTTTCAATTTTCTGTCCTTTTCCCCTTCTGTCCGCTTTTTGATTCTGACAGCTGTGGAATTTCCTGCTTTGTTTTTGTTTTGCTGCTGCGACTGAAGCCACCAACAGCCAAGGTCACTGCAGAAACCCAAACTTTCCATCGAATTTGAACAAAAACCGTGCCCTCCCCACGTCTGTTCCTTCTGCTGCTTCCTTTTGTCGTGCTTTAGTCCTTGCAGAGTCTGTGTTCACTCACCCTCGTGAGCCCTGTTTCTCTTTGCAGTGCCTGTTCCAGCGAGGGATGTGTATTTTTAATTATCTGCTGTCCTTATCTGAAGAGATTTGCCCCTGTACTTTGGCTGTTCCTTGGTGAGTACCCACGAAGAGGAGTTTTATTCAAGTTGTGTGATTTTCTTCCTCCAAACCTTTGCAACTGTCATTGGTGCAACTGCAACAGAAACTGGGTGAGAACACTTGAAAATCGTTCAGAGTTTTTGAATTGTGCACGTTCACAGATCAGTTTCAGACTATTTTAAAAGGAACTTTTTCTGTAGCTACTGAGATTTATTTTTCCTCACCCTTTTCCCATCACTGTTTCCTTTGTTGCCCTTCTCTACCATTTCACCCATCTATAATTGCCTATTTTGGTTGGGTTAGAAGTAGTTTTAGTTACACTTGACCTCCAGCTCTTCCTGCAGCTGCAAGGCTCCTGTTCCCCTTTTTTCTTCAATGGCAATAGGGATGGTGTCTGGAAATTCCTTTTGTTTCAGTTAGATCCCTGGTTAAATCTGAAAGCAAATGGGAATATCCCTTTCAGGAGGGAATATCCACCTTTCTGGTGATTTCACAAAGAGCTGATGGAAAAATCCCCAGTTGAATTTACTTGTGAACCTGGGACAGGTCAGACAAATGTCTTGCACTTCCCCTGCACCCAGTGGGAATGTTCCTGCCTTTGCCTGGCAAAGTGTAGTGGAGATGAGCTGGGGAAGTGGATCCTTTAGGGAAGTGGGATCTGCTTCTTTACATGGAGTGACTTGCATATAAAAGTATCTGTGTACGTTAGCCCTTGTTAAAACAGACGGGAAAATTGCCTTCCATTATGTTCTCTGAAATCTCCTTTTCTCCATTACTAGAAGGAAAATTATGTTTATGGTAAGTGCTGAAAAGTGTATTATTAGCTCTTTTCCTCCTCCATGGAAATTATTTGGCTTTTACCCTCATCAGTGGGATATAAGAACCCAGGATGGTAATAGTAATAATGACTTATTTATTCATCCTTAAAATGTAGTTCTTTCTTTTTTTAACAGGTTATTGAGAAAATAAGCAGAGCATGTGGAGAAAATATATTTGTTAGTGACATTGTTTAAATATGGATGTTTGTCTACCAGTGTTAAAGCAACACATGGGAGGAGGAAACCTTGACATTTAACTGTTAAAAGATCTGAATTTGGAGATTTGCGCCAATTAGAGTGTAAAGCTTAAAGCAGAATGTTGCACTTGGATAGTGTTTGAAGGAATTTTGAATAGTTGAAGTAACACCTGGTTTGGGCAATACTTTGTAGTGTCAGTTGTTATTTTGAGTGGTTATGGCACTGTGAAATAGAGGAGCAGAATAACAGTCTTGAAAATCCCACTGCAAAGTGAGGGGATCCCTCTGAAATTTTGGCTGTAAAGGACCAGCACATGCTCACAGAGATATTCAAGTACATGTAAACACCTGCATTTACATGGCTGACCTCTTTTTGCATCCGTGGCACCGCTCAGAGTGTCTGAGACAAGCGATGACAAGGGGTTGTAAAAACTGGATGAAAAAAATGCACCAAAAAAGTAAAAAAAAAGCATCTGCGAGTTGTGGTTTTAAGAGCTTGGAAATAACAGAAAGGTGTCCTGCTGGGTTGTTGGGCTTTATCAATCACTTGTAAACAACCTTAAGCACTTGGTGCTGAGGAATCCGAGTATTTTTTCTTTTTGCTGCTATTTTAAACACCAAAGAGCCCTCTTTGTTCAGCCAGAAAAATAACCTCAGGCTTTTACTAGATGTGTTAGGAGGAGAATGCATCAGTCTACTGTGTATTAACGCTTGTCAGGTTATTTCAATGGCAGGCATGTTAAATACCCCTTCTGTATAGGAATAGCAGTAATGATGGTGAGCTCCCTTGAAACTGGACTCACAACAAGTTCCTGGGGTCACTTCTGTCCACTGCATGTCTCAAAAGCTGAGCAAATTCTTGTTTGACCTTCTGGAGCCTGAAGGAGGCAGCTTTGGCTCTCTGCCTTGTGTGTCAGCATTACTAAGAACAGCACCTCCCAAACTTCTCAAGTCCTCAGAATATTTTAATCACAAGGAATTAGAAAATCACTGATGAGACTGAATCCTTCTGTCATTAAAAAAAAAATAAAAAAAATTCTAGTTCAAGAGCATTTTGGTGTAGTTTGTTTAACTTGAAAGATGACAGAACTTCTTAGTGCTTGACGCAGTTTGAGGGACAAAGTCTGGGAAGACAGATTGCATTCCTGAGAACTGTGGAAACAATTACATAATTAGGCTGCAGTCAATAATTGTTTACAAATAGGCATTGTCTTAGTCCCAAATCTTGCTTCTAGATTGTTGGTTTGCAGGATTGTGATGTCTGATAATAAAGTAAATGGAGCTGAGCTTGACTTAGGCTTGGTGCTTTATTGTTCTCTGATAGATGAGATGGCTGTTCCTAAAATGTTGAAGCAAGAAGGTTTGAGGTCTTTGAAATAAAACTGTAAGGCAGAGATTAGAAGGAAAAGCTGTGTGACTGACTTACGTTCACTGTTGACACTTGGAAAAACTACTTTTTCTTTCTGTAGTCTTCTATAACATATTCTAATACAGTTCTTTTTTATTTGGAAACAGCACCTTTGTTCTATCAACACTTGAGTAGCCAATCATTTTCCCTTCCCCAGAGTGCTTTTTCTCAACAATTCCATCTTGCAGGAGCATTTGGAATGGTGTGGAGAGTTGTCAGTCAGGAGAGCAGCAGCTGGAAGGACAGAGGTGTGTAAGGAATTGGCTGGTGGAGCTGCAGCTTTGCAGCCCTGGGAAATAACAGTGGCAGGGTATCTGATCCAAGATAATGGATGTGCCAGAAATCCTGTCAGGGCTGAAGCACAGAGCTCCCAGTTTGTGCCCCTGCTACTGATGGAACCTGCACACTGCAATTAGATATAAAATTGGGTCCTGTCTTTTCGTTAAAAGAGGAGGCTGCATCCCCATCATGTGCCAAAAGCTTGTGTCTGATTCTGCATGGAAAAAAAATACTCCCCAAAACTTCTGCCACTGAACAGAAAAGGCCAGTGGATGTGTAAAAGGAACTGCAAAGCAGATAAATATTTAGGCTGAGGCTTTGGCTGGGTTTGAAATAGGTTCAACAGGAGCAACCAACTGCCTCTTGTATGTGTTGAATTCAGTAGTACACAGAAATTACTGTGCTAGAAAATTAAAAGCTGTTTTCCACATAGGTCCTATATATTCAGCATCAAACAAGAGGGGAGGGGGAAATCCTAATTAAACAGCAACAAGTTTCTCACCCAGAAAAGCTATTCCATGACATTTTTGACTATAAACACCATGAGCTGATTTTTTGAGTCATCACAGTACCGGTCCATGTCTGCTGTGAGGCTGTTTCTGCTCCCAACTCCAAATTGCATATTAAATTGAGGTGTGGGCTTCTTTCACAATTTATTTCCACATATTGAACTTTTTCTGTCTTTAAATATCTCCAGCTGGGAATTCTGTGACAGTAAGAAATGGATGAAAGTAGGAAGTCTGGGGACAACGTGCAACTAAGAAGGCACAGGCACCTTCCTGCCCCTCTTCAGAAAGGTTAGTCTTGTCTGGTATAATTTGGCCTTTTGAAATATTTTCTAGTACTTACAGGGTGAAAGGTATTTTGTTTACCATATCTGGAAAACACTGAGATGAAAATTACCCTGTAAAATCCTTTCAAGCCCTTTGCAAGTAAAGTTTTTCTTTGTCATATCATCAGAAAATGCCGTGTAAGGGAACGTTTGCACCTGCTGTATCTCCCATAACTATCCCAAACTCAGCACTGCGTTTTGTGTTCCTATTTTTAAAAGCCATCTTGCTAAATAGTTCTAGGGAATGTTCCCTTTGGAAGGGGAAGGGAGCAGCAGTGCAGTGTTAGGGAAGCACCATGATCTTGGCTTGTTATATCAGTGAGAGAGTGAGGGGAGGGAGATAAGAGAACCGAATAAATTAGCATGGGGTTTGTGTGCAGGAGACTGACTCTTTAAACTCTCTAAGTCTCTTTCATGTAGTATGAATCACCTGAGGGATACTTGGAATCATTTCAGAAGGAATTTATCCTACATACTGCTTAAGATGGAATAGTTAAAGCAGAGGAAAACACCCTTGGCTTGCAAGCATTCAAATAAGTGTCTGCAAAAATAGATGGCAAAGCAAGGCTATTGCAGCCAGACTTGGGGATGCTGCTGCCAGGTTTGCAGGCCGTTTATAGAAGCTTGGCAGCCTCGCAGGGAAAAGGAGCCAAGGAGTTGTTACAGCTTTCGAGAAAGCAGGGAAAACAAAGAGCACAAAAAGCCCTGCAGAGCTCCTGTTTGGACACACTGAGTGTGTTTGGGCAAAGAAGGGGGGGGGAAAAAGAGAGTTACAACTTAGTGGTTCCTCTGATATAAGGAATTAATAAGGAACTAACACTGAGAGCATTAATAGAAATAATTGTAAGGACTTTTGCTGAAGTCACAGACGGCAGAGTTGAGGCCATAAATGGCTACAAAG
>JAWWEW010000112.1:1904886-1922261 GCA_035583185.1 Anabacerthia variegaticeps | reverse complement strand
CTTTGTAGCCATTTATGGCCTCAACTCTGCCGTCTGTGACTTCAGCAAAAGTCCTTACAATTATTTCTATTAATGCTTTCACTGTTAGTTCCCTTGGTATTAGTAACTTATCTCTATTCAGTGTTCATACCTTAGTAATACCTTATGTTAGTGGAGATTGATTCTCAAACTCTGTAATCAGTAGGAAGTCTTATTCTGTCCTGGTCTCTGAGTCCTTCCTTGATTTATGTTGACTTCTGGGGAGCCAGGCTGGAATTCCTGGGAAAAGGAATTGCTTGCTTATGTTTGACTTTCCCTATCTGTGTGCATATAGAGCAAACCAAGCTGAAATATGTCATTGGTTTCTCCTCCAGCATGAGACTGGCAAAATTGCAGATTCCTACTTGGCAAAATGCTGATAGCAATGTCAGAACACACAGGCACCCACCCCATTTATATGTAAATATTAAAAAACGAAGAAAATAGTAGCTATGTTAAATGAAGTGGCTTTTAAGAGAGCAAAGCAATAATGAATCTAAAGAAATGATACAGAACTCTGCTAAAAGGGTAATAAAAATACAAGAGGCTAGAAGTGTAGGCTCTTTCAATGCTATTATTTAAGAGTGGGAATCCGTATAAGAATGAATATTTAGAGCTGGAAACTTGCAGTTGCAATGAATTTTATTGCTTGAGAGCAAGTGCAGAGAACATGAAAAAGTGCTCAGCACTTGTGCATCTTGTACTTATATACAAGGAGGGAGTTTTATTTGCAACAATATGGGGGGTTTATGCCTGTTTGTAGTAATGCACCCAGGGTTGACTAACAGAAGGACATGATGCTTTACTCTGCAGATGCTCAGCAGGATGTGCCACACCCACCAACATGTGAAAGGGAGCAGTAGCAGCAAATTCCTCCATGTGGGTGACATGAGCAGAGTCATTTCAGTGTGCAGGTGAGGAACAGACCTTCATTTCCTCTGCATGAACGGGCTCATTTGACTGGAGGCCATTATTTGCTTTTGCTTGTTGTATTTTTAATGAGCATTTCAGGAGGGAAATTGAGAGGAAAGCAGCTGTGCAACTCTATTTTGTTTTCTACAATGAACCAGCCCAAGTTCCAGGCCTGGGGTGACTGCCAGCACCTTAAGAATTCCCACCTTGCTGGTGGTTTTCTGTAATCACCAGTAGAGCTGTTCCAAAGGTGTCTCATCCAGCGAGTCAGGCTTTGGGAAGCAGCTCCATGTTTTACTTCCACCCAAGGTAACTCCTACCCAGGCTGTCTCAGCACATGCAGGACTTGGAGCAGACCTCAGCCTGCATCGTGGAATGCAGAGAACAGCTGTTTTGCCTATAAATAAACCAGGAGCCTCTTCTCCTGTGGGACTTTTTTCACAGATAGGCTGTAGAAAGGAGCTGTCGCTTTAACTGCTGCTGCTTCGAGTCAGTGTGTGGCAGTAGCAGGATTCACATTCTCACCGAGGAGCGTCATGCTGGGCTCAGGTTCCAGCCTTACCGTGTTGGTGTCACGTTATAGGGAAACCACTTGTGCTGCAAGAGTTAAATCTGTCAGCCTTTCTGTCCCTAATCCCCGGAGGGCCAGAGGTTCAGAATCTGGGGGGAAAGCAAAACTCCGCTGCACTCAGTCAAAAATATCTCGATGCACCACTGACCCTTGTGTCAATCAATCTGTTGTTTCAGTCTCTTTGTAAAGGCTTAGTTTATATACGTATATAATTTAATAGAGAATTTTCCTTGTTTAATCTGGACTGTCTGAGTTTCTTTCTTTAGCTTTGTGTCCCGTTGTTTGTTTTGTGGTCTGGTTTTGGTTTGCCCCGGGTGGGTTTTTCCCTCCTCCTGCAGGTGAATCCAGCGAGAAGCCGCAGTAGGAATGGCAGCGATGTTGTCAGCCTGCCCAGCCCCTGGTGACAGCCCGTCCATGCCCGGCTGGTTCGGGTGGCTCTGCTCAGCGCTCACCATCACCAGGTACCATCCCTCCGTGCCGGTGCCACTGGAGTAATGGCAATATTGGTCAGAGTGCGCTCCTGTGGCAGTAAAGGGGCAAAACCCCGCTGGTCACGGGTAGCACCCAGAGGTTCTTGCATGGAGTTGATTTAATGAGCCCCACAACAAAGCGCTTCCACTTCCCACTCCAATCCCCCTTTACCCGGCGGAGAGCAGCCCACACCGGGCTCTTCCTCCTCCTCCTGCTCCTGCTGCTGGAGAACCAGCCCTTCTCTTTCTCGGGACAAAAGCAGCAGCTCGGAGTGGCGCCGGGTCTGCTCCGCTGCAGAGCCCGAGCGAGCCGAGCCGAGCCGGGGCAGGAGCGGAGCCGAAATCCCTGCGTGGTTTGTCGGAGCTGCCTCCTCCCTGCGCTGCCTCCAGCGCCGGACTGCAGCGACTGCTGCCGGAGGGATGTGCCCGCACTGCTCCTGCCTTCCCGGGGCATGGAGACAGCCCAGCCCATCTCACTGCTTGGGAGCAGCTTTTAATTTAACCCCGAGCCTTCCCGGCCCTTGTGCTTTGGAGACTTAAGGGGCGCACAGCTCCTTGAAAAGGAGCTGCTCCCCAGTTTTGGGGAGAAGGCACAAGTTTTCCTCAGAGGAGTTTTGTGCTCCTTCAGAATCCCTCTCCCTCCCTTCATTCCAAGGTGTAAATCCCCCACCTGCCAGTTCTAAAAATAAGAGGGAAAATGGTTTAATTATGTTTAATAGGCCCTGGCATCCTTATGTTGCCTTTGTGGCTTCTGAGATTTTTCCATTCACTTGGAGGAAAATTTTGGACATTGGAAGTGGATCATCTTTGCAGTCCCTTCCAATCTGAACTGTTTTATGTTTTCTCTGATTTCTCTGTCCAAAATTATAATTCAGTTTTTCCTTCTCTGCCTTAAAAAAACAGCCAAACAAAAAATCCACATTTGATATTTTCCTCAATTAAAAAAACCCAAACAGCCAAACAAAAATAAAGCCAACCCCATAAACTACACTGAAATAAGTACTTTAACTATAGTGGCTGTTCACACAGGCAGCTCTAGTTAGGTTTTAGTTCTAAATTTTATATTAATAGCTTAAAAATTAGTTTCTTTAAGCTTTGTTTTGTTCTCAGTTTTAGCCAATCAATTAGTTCTCAGAATGCATGGCAGCCCAGTCTCCAGGGCTGTTGTTTCTATTTGTTAACAGAATATTCTGTTATTTCTGTGACAAAAGAACCCTCCTTTCTCTGATACAACCTCTTGTTTTCCAGGTGTTAATGAAAGTACTTTTCTGATTACAGTTCTGCTGCATTGCTTAAAAGGGTCTTTCAAATAAGTATAATCTCCTTCCAATAAGGAGAGGACTAAACAGGCCGAATTTCTCCCAGAGCAGGTTTTTCCCTGGGGAGGGGGGATTGTTCAGTTCTTAGTGGTGTCAGCTGGGTCCAGCCAGCCCCCTGTGTGGGGCAGGTTCCCTGAGCAGAGCCTCTGCTGAGGGGGCAGATGTTGCCTTTCTCCTTCGGGGCTGAGAGGATATTAAATGTTCTCCCCGCTGTCCCTGGGCAGGGTGTGTGCACAGCCAAACAGCAGGGGCAGAGCCGAGGGTGAAAGGATGCTCTGGGCATAAGGGAAATGGGCATCTGCAGGCCTCCAGGGAAACCTGCCAAAAGCTTTCTCTGGGGACCGCAGGGATTAGCTAAAAATCAACAATAAAGGTGGGAACCAGGGGAGGAAAAATACATCTTCGAGGGGAGCCAAAGTCTGAGAGTGCTCCGGGAGAGCAATCATGGCAGGATTTAGTGCAATTGTGAAGCAAATCAGATTGAGGAAAATTGTTTTAAAAGGGACCCCTAGCTGGCAATAAGGACCATATGTTCTTATCTCTGCGGAAAGATCCTACTCTTTCAGCGTATTGACTTGTGTTAGAGGCTGCCACAGGCGTCATTTTTAGCATCTACAACTGTACTTGTCGGGAAAGGAACGAATTGCTCTGAACGAGCTGCACCAGCCTTGGTGCCTTTCACCTCGTTTCACCTCTGCTGGTCTCTAAAGTGTGTCATTGTTTTAATCTGTCACGCACAGGAACACTGGGGTGCATTTCCTGAAGTCACTGGAACTCAATCCTTTTAAACCAGAAGAGATTTTGGCTCCTCATCTGTTGCTCCGTGTTCCTCCCAGCAGATGGGCTGCAGGAATGATGTCACCTCATCTCCCGGCACCTCAAAACACTGCTTTGGTTTGTGTGTGTTTGAACACTTGATCGTTCCAAGAAAGCACTGACTGCTCTGAACACTGACATCTTATTTGTTTGAATCAGGAAAGACTGATTGAACAGAGGTCTTTAATTGTGTCATTGAACACTCCCTGAATAATTGAATCTGGGGAGGACTTCAGGAACAGTGGCTTTTATTTCATCTCTAGGGGCAGGATTTGTACTCAGCTTATTTCATTGTAGTGTCCAGGAACACTGACCCTCAGGCTCCTGTGTGTTTAGATTCAAAACATGAAAAATATAGGAAATATTTCTACCTCCTAAGAATTAGTGACCTGCAAGGCACATTTGTAGCCTTTTACATGTCTGCTTCCATAGAGGAAATGGAGCATGGACCCCATAGCTGATTTGTGTAAGCTTAGACTTTGTTTGGGAGGCATCTACTTGCTGGTAAAAAATTGTCAATTAATCTCACTTAGAAGGGGCAAGGAACTGTGGGGGGAGGTTTATTTTATTTTACTTTATTTATGATTTCTGTTCTTAAAGGGTCCTGTGCTATTGGGCAACTTGGTACCAAATCTAAAATATTCGGCAAGTATTCCTTTCCCTTCTTTGCCTCCCTCTGCCCAGTATTTCTTTCCAGGGTCATTAAATGAAATTAATGCCAGCCTTCCCTTAGCCTAATGCTTTCCTTTTTGTCTCTTCCCTGGCTTGCTGTGTCCCACCCTACAAGAGGATTCTGGTCTTCCTTTTAAACCAGCTCCTCCTAGCAGTGATTCTTCCAAATACAGATAATAAAGTAGATCTAATATAAGACAAAAGCCTGGTTAGCAGAGAGCAGGTCTCTCTGTTGCCCTGTATTTCATTTTTTTAATATTAAATTTTGTATCTTTGTTTATACTAAAGTATGTCTCTCTAAAATCTGCATGTCACCCAGGCTGGGTTGACAGATGCACAGTGACTGTGTCACATTTTCCTTAATTTCTTAAATATCTGTGCAATGTTTGCAGCTCTCATCACGTGATACTACCCTCAAAGTATTTTCACTGTTTAGGGGGTGAAGAATTCATTTCTATCTTCCTTTTCATGTGCTTTGTGAGATCTAACCCAATTTCACTGCTGGGAGGCCTTTCATTATCACACTTCCTTATCACTTTAAAAAGTGACCTAAACTGAATTCTTTATCATCATCTTTGTGCCTTCTGAGCACCTAATATTTATTATTTTCAACATACTTACTTATTCCATTTGGCTGAGACACTTTCCTACATTTTTATTCTCTTTCTGCTGAGGGTACAGGCCTAAAATAGTTAGGAATTTTTTATTCAAGGAAATTCCAAGCTTTCTACTTGTGACTGCAGGAATTCTTTACGTTATATTATAAACATTAGGTTCATTAATTTCCTTCTTAATTGCAGAACTCTATGTGATGCATCCTTCACTTCTTCTATTCGGATTCCTTAATTTCACATAGGCCTGAACTGCACAGAGATCCCAAATTTTCACAGGCCTAAACTGCACATGGATCTTGGAAACCAGCCATGTGGACAGAATATTCCTAATGCAATTTTAGCATCACAGTGAACCTGATAGTGTCTGATAGAGGATTCTGCTAGCCCAAAGGATGGGCTTTTAAAATATGTTTAAAATGCACCTGTGTTTCCTGAAAACCGTATTGAAGGTATGTTTTGAATCTGGGCTTTGCCATTTCCCTAATAGCAGGAATTTTATTAAAACATGGGTTAAGAGGTTCTGTTCCTATTAGAGGGTACTGTTCTTAATTCCTTCTCTTTTTTCCCTGGGGGAATTAGTGACACTGTAGTAATTTTCTGCAGTAGAAGGTAAAAACACTGATAAAATCCCTTTGGAATCAAGGACAAGTCATTATTAAAATACATTCTACCGGGCCTATGGGGCTTATTTGTAATACGAATGTAAGTTTTTCTGCCTTAATGTCTCACATTATAAATTTGGGAACTGTATTTGCCCTGTGTAGTTCTCAGCATCTGCCCTGGGGATGGGATAAGTCATGTCACATGCAAACCTCTTTCATGCAGCAGTGAGGATTTGGGCTGAGATTCCAGGAACGTTTCATTTGGCATCTTTTCTGGCCAGGAGTGCAGTCCCACAGGAATACAAGACCTTCTGGGCTCCCTTTTTTAAGGAAGCAGAACTTGGTTCTGGCATGATGCTCTGCTGCTGATGATCCTGGCAAAATAGTCATTTTCTTCCCTGAAGTGCCCCATTCCCTGGGCTGATGCTTTTCTAGGAAGTGCTGTAGAAACAAGAAGGTAATTTGTATTTCTCCCTTTTTACGTTCTCATCTCCCAGTGGTTTTCCTGGTGTGCTACTCCTCACGTTTCTGGTGTGAGCTTTACTGCTGACATTGGGGTTTTTTAATATGAGTCAGCCTATGAGACAAGCCCTTGGAAGGGATGTGGAAAGAGGGCCAGGTCCTTGCTCTGTATTCCCTGAAATGATGTTGAAGTCTTTGTCAGGATCAAAACTTTTACCTTTTATTTTCTCAGCTCTGCTTTTTATCACTTCTTTGAGCTGTGTCTGTAAAGTGAGATGGATCAAACTTCAAACTCTGAAGACCTCCCTATTTCAGGGCAGCACTTGTTGGGTATAATGAAGATATTTCCTCTTCCTGGCAATGTTTTTGTGGCAGATGTTGAAAAGTCACCTATTTGTGGTAGATAGGTGGCTTTTCCAGGTGAGTTCACCCAATTTCTATGGACTCAAATATTTCAGATTTTTCTTATGAGTAGATCTCCATGAATAAGTTTAAATGAATACCCCTCCCATGTTCCTCTAACCCCTGCTGGGTTTATCTCTAATTGTAAAATATCACAGGTGCACAGTGAGTCAGGCATGCATTTCTGACGTGGATAAATACAGGCCCTATGCAAGCACATGATGTAGTTTTTCCCTGGGTCTGCACAAAGGTGGGTTTAGAGCCTTTGATCAACCTTTCACATGGTGCCACACAGTCAAAGCAAGAGTGTGACTGGATTGAACACAGGAGCTGGAAGAAACATTGGATATTTCTAACCTTGGATTGGGGGCTGAATGTTAAATATCAAAGCCCTTAAATCATAGGATTATTTAGGCTGGAAAAAACCTCTAAGATCTTTGAGTCCCACTGTTCCCTTAATAAATAACCATGTCCCTAAGGGCTACATTTGTTAAATCCCTCCAGGGTGGGAACTCCATCACTGTCCTGGGAAATCCTATGGAACTAATAATAGGCCACTTTCTATTTAGGTAAAATTTGTTGTGGTGTTGCAGCAGATATGAAGTTTTCTGACCCAAAGCTGCTGTGCAGTGGGTGAAACCTCTCTGGAGTCTGTACGGTGCTCTCAGATCTACAGAGAGATGCCTTCATGAAGCTCTATTTTAATTTAGAACTCAAACTTATTTATGAGAAAAGTCTCTTACTGAGACCAATAGCAAATCACCTCTGTGGAGAGTATAAATCACAGTTCTGTGAGACATATTGAATTTTGGTGTTGTCATGCTGATGAAAACCTTTATTGATCTGCTGCTATTTCTGTTTGAACTGAAGACAAACTGGGCACTTTATGCTCAGAAGAATCCAAGAGGGGGGAAAAACGGGGTTGCTTGAAAACCCAGAAGAAAGAAAGGTGAAGGCCAAGTTCTTGCCATTAGCCTAATTGCAATTGAATTGTGGTGGGGGAATATGGCTTGTGCTCTTCCCAGAGGCAGCAAGCAGGGACATGTGCTGACATGCTGCTTCTTTGAGGAGTGGAACCCTGTCCATCTCAACCTGCTGCTGCTGGCTTCTGCTGCTGCACAAATGAGATTTCTGAAAGCTGTGTGAGACCAAGGTAAGATTGAGGCTGCTTGTTAGTCATGAGGAGCAAGACTATAGAAATTCACCTGAATTCTCTTGGTGCTTATTGATTTTATTTGGCTTTGCTTCTGGGGCCCGTCTTCATGTGCCACAAAAATCTTGGTGGTCCCCTTCTCTTCTCTTCAAAAACTAAGAGATTTTAGCCATGCAGCTTCGGAGCCTGTGTTCTCATATATATAAAAGACAAAAATATCATTCTTTCTTCTGTTACTGTGTGAATGCTTCTCAGAGAAACAGTGAATAAGCATGAAACTGGGTGTTGAGAAGTTTTACTTTGGGTAGTTCGAAAGAGAGTAAACTGGAAAACAAATCCATGGGAATCCCCCACTTCACAAATGCCCCTTTTTCATTATTTTTGAGATGAGATGAAGGGTTAAGAACCTATTGGTGTTGGTGGTATTGAGTATGTCTGCTTGGTGTTGGGGTTTGCTTTTTCATTTTCAAAGACAGCTGTTGGTCAGTGATTTCAATCCTTTGTGACATCAATGGTAACAAAAGGCTTATAGTTCATTATTTGTTTGGTCTGCTGACAAAACTGATCACTTGGAATAACCCGCTAAGTTTGTCTCATACTGTAAATACTATCTTAATAAAATAACTTTCCATGGAGTAGGTGAAGTGGAGGTCAGATGTTCCTCCCTGGAATATTTGTGAGCTTTTGCACCGTTCAGAAAATGCTTTCCCCATAACACCAAGTGAGTTTTTCTGCACAGCTGGTGGGAGTTTTACCTTTGGAAAGCTCTTTACTCCTTGGACCAGCTTCCCTGGAGTGGTTGGGAGGCATCTTTTGGCTGGTTTGATCCAAAAGAAATCTCTCTATCTCCTTTGAGCTTTGTGTACCAGCCCCCTGCTCAATTACAGAGGAAATTCATGACTCTCACATGTCTGCTCTCTCTCCCATAGCTGTGAGATGCATTCTTGAGGAGGGAAGGACAAAAGAAGGGAACATTTAAAATCCTAAAGCACCCTAAACGTCTGGCAGTTATACGGACACATGTATAATTAATATTGTCTATTTGGAAACTCAATAAAACTCTTTCATTTCTCAGTGATCCAGAGGAACAGCTTGTTCTATAAAAGGCACTTTCTAACTATAGACAGGTATCAATTCCTTTATTGAGTGGATTGATTCCTTCCTCTACTAATGCATCTGCTGCCCTGCACCTCCTGCTGAGGTGACTCTGACCTGTAATTTCACATCTGTGGAGGAGGGGACGAAGAGAACTTGATTTTTCTCAATGTTTTCTCAGTGCACAATCCGCCTTTGAAACAACCCGTTGTTTCCATCATCCTACAAGTTCCCTGATTTTTGTTCACTTAGTCAGCACACCACTCCATACTCTGTTTTCCCCATGGACCATGTTATGAGAACAAAGGCAGTCACTCTTGGATACTCACCAGTGTTATTGCTGTCTCTGACCACGAATTTAATTTGCTCAAAAGCTGAGGAGCTTGATGTCCCTGGGGTGACCCACACACTGGGAGGAACCTCACAATCTCCTTGCCCAGGAATCGTTTGCCAAAACTGCTAATGAGATGGAGCAGCTGGGAGGAACTCAAGTGCAGGTGAATTCCAGTCCTGAATTGCTCCTTAAGGGAGTGGGTGGAGTGAGTGCAAAGTCAGTCTTGGGCCTTTAAACTTTGACTTACAACTTATTCTTTTAAAGGAATCCACAGGTTTGAGGATACTTGTAAATCACCCCAGCAGGAAGATCCAGCATCATAGTCTTAAGATTATCCAGGAAATGAACATTTCCTTGGCCAGAATATTCCCCTTCAGTGCTGTGGGATAGGGAAGTTGGGAAGGAATCCAGATGGAGAGACAGCAAGTGATGAGCCAGTGAAGAGCTGCAGTCTCCAGTGGCTGCAGCTGAGAGATGGAGAGCCCTGAGCAGCAAAGTTTGCTGCATATCTGGAGAAAGATGGATCTCTCCTGTATCCCACACAGCTGGAGAGGAGGGGAAGCACTCAGGCCTTTGGCATGATCTGTGCTGTCTGGCAGCTGCTTGCTGCTCCACAGTGTAATTAGCACTGGACTTAGATCCAGGAGTGGGAAACATAAACATGATTTCATTAATATTAATGGACTCATGACAGAAGAGTTCTACATGTTGACAAGATAACACACAGCTTTAATATAGCAAATTTCTAGAGCTGGTGGGGGTGCTGGTGTCTTCCTTGTGGGACAAGCCCAGCTATGACATTTATTTTCAGTGTTTTAAAGCGGGTCCTGAGTGAGATGAGAGTGAAATCCTGGTCCCTGTTTCCAACCAAGCACTTCTCTCAGACAGACCCGACCTTCCAGGCCTTTCTGGGAGGAACTCTGGATGGGAGGGAAGGTGCAAACCCAGAGGACCAACATAAAACACATCAAGCTGTTCTTTTGAAAGGGAAGAGTTAAAAAATCCAGGCTTAACAGGACAAAGAAAGGTGGGGAAAAGGAAAAATCTTGATTCTGGAAAATGAGAAGCTGCTTATCAGAGGAAATGTGGATGTGTGATGCCAGGGTAGAGCAGTTTTTTTTCCAGTTCCTGTGCTTCCTCCAAAGAGGTCTGGCTCTTGAGATCTAGAAAAGAAAGGTGACATGTTGTGAAGATGTATTTTTCCTGGGAATACAGGTAAGGTATCCTAATGCTTCTATGTTCTCCAGGAATGTGAGTTTGGAGGCCACAGTACTGCTGAGGGGAATGGATAGGTATTTCATCTCTAGCGAGGCAAATCCTGAGAATTTGAGTTCTTGTAGTTCTGTAAATCAATGGCAGGGATCTCTCTGGGAATAAGTGCTTGGAAATGTGCTGTTGAGTGGTGTCCTCCTGCCACACATCCCTCTTTTATCAGGCTGGGGCCTGATCAGCAGTTGGTCACTGAACCTCTGCCCCTGTGCAAGAGGAACAGCTTCATTTGGAGAGATGGGATGTTCCAGCAAGTCACCATCGCTGTGGCAACCTGCAGAGCTCTGCAGGGCTGCAGTATCCTTGGAATTGTGCTCTGGGGAAACACCCCCTGGAAGAGCCCTGTGACCCTCTCCTGAGTCCCTCAGAACTGCAGAGCTGGCGCAGACACACAGTGCTAACAAAGCACTGCCACAGCACCTTTGTGCCAGGGTTTCCTGGGCCTCCCTGCACTGACACACGGCCAAAATGAGCCATTGTCACAGCACACACAAAGGCACTGGGGCTAAAAAATCCTGTTATTTCCTTGGCAAAGAAAAGAGGGCTATTTTAAGTTCTTTTTTTTTTCCTTAATCTTTCTATTTTGTTCTACTGGTGTTTATAGTAGAGAGTGCAATGTTTCTCGTTACGATTGTTCTCTGTGTGACTGGGATATAAGTAGATGTTCCTCAGCAAATTGGCTGGGACACAGAGTCCAGGGAGATTATGCTGCAGGAAGTTCTGAAAAAAACCCAAAAAACAATTTTACACAATTCCCCCTCATTCCCAAAAAGAGCCATAACCCAAACAAAAAACCTAGAAGACTGCCCCAATTCCCATGTGGAAATTCATTATTTGGAATAAGTTTGGAATGAGGTTGCATATGTATTCTCTTAGGAGTGTCTTTCTTTTCAAGGGATCGTTTCTTCTTGGGAAATCAGATTTGTTCCAGAACCGAGGGGTTTGATTTTGATTGCTCAAGGACAGGAAAGAAAATGTGCCACTGTCAGTGTTTTGATGCTTTTTGGTGGGGAGTGCTTGGCAGGTTTGTGTTTCAGTTCCCCCGTGGACCCAAAGAGAGCCCTGGGACTCCACAGCATCCCAGTCCTCAGGAAGGAAGGCTTTCCACACGTGTCAGGCTGGAATTGCTGCTGGGAGAGGTTGGCTTTTCCCTTTTTGCCTTTATTTTGACTTCTCCCTTGTGACAGACAAGCGGCATGGCCTGCAAGGGAACAGCTCAGGAAGCAAAACTGGGGGAACATTTGTAGAATATTCAGTGGATTCAACTGATCTGGGGAGTGGGAGGAGACAGAAAAGCTTTCATTCTCTGCTCATTTCTACTTATTAGTCAAACCTGTCTTCCACAACACAGTGTGGTGGTGCAAGAGTTGTTTCTCTGTGCCCAGTTTGGGGTTTTGGCCCCCAGCTCCCAGCTGGCCTCTGGGCAAGGGAAAAGTCTAATGAACACCAAAGGTGGAATTTTTAAAATTACTATTAAAAAATGTGTGCTAGGCTTAAAAGAGAAGTCTGGGGGAAATGACAGATCCCTCAGTGTTATTTGAGAAATGATTTATGTACAGTAAATAAAAAATGCCACACACTTGGGGTGTGCTTGTGGATTATCACTGAGACAAATGAACAGCTCCTCTTGTTCTTGGATTCCCCCACCTCTGCTGGTGGTCATTTCCCCTCCTGCTTCCACTGATCCTTACCAAAACTGCTGGAAAGTGCTTCTGTTGTGGTGTGGAGTGTTTGCCTGAGATTATTACTACTGTTTTAGCAAGCTGAATAGACTTACTGAATGCACAGAAGGACTTTTTGATCTGCACTTTACAAGCCTTGGACCCTGTTCAAGAGTAAGTGGCGAGGAGAGAAGGCAGGGATTGCTCCCTTTTAATTCCTTTCGAACTGTTGTGTGAAACCAGAGATTGGTTAAGGATAAAACAAATTCACAAGTACTTTATCAAGTGCGTCCTGCTGCTTCGGCCCTTTGTTCTCGTTTATGGCAAGTGAATTGCATTCATAGCCATATATGCCCAAATTGCAAAGCAGTGATCAGGTTTTGATCTTTTCCTCTCTTTTCCAGGGTGTGCGCTGAGGGAAATAGCAGAGCTGATGGCCTGTGTGGAGCGGGTGATGTATGAAAGGGGCTCCTGGCGGTGAGTTAGGCTGGAATGCAACTCCCAGAGAAAGGGAAGCAGATTTTCAGCATCTCTGTGCCGTTGTTTAGACATTCTGTTTTACTAAGGTTTGGAGAAAGCTATTATTTAAAAAGAAAACAAACACACATCCAAAATCTTGCCACATCATGGAAACTACCTGGTTTTGGCAAGACGCTTTGCAAAAGTAGACAAATTCTGCTGTGCAGCTCCTTTGGATAGTTTTGTGTTCTGTTTTGAGAAACCCCCTGGGATCTCACCCGCAGACTTTGCCCTGAATGAAATCAGCAGTCACAGAGGACGAGGAGAAGGCAGGCTCCAGCCAGGAATCAGCTATGAATCTCAGCAGGCCAGGGATACAGGAAATTCTCCCTGAGGAAATGAATGAACAGGGATTTACAGGAAGGAACGGTGTCTTCAAAATGGGCAACTCTGCAAATGCATTTTCTGAGCTTTATTTTAAGTCTTACTTGGTTCCTGTCTCAGTTCTGACACGCTGGTCTGACTGCCCTGGGAAGTGTCACAGTTTTGCAGTGTCACAGACTTTATAAACCCATTTATAGGCGTTTATTTTATATTTCTTATCCGTCAAGGTTTTGCAGTGCCATGATGAGCAGGCCCAGAGTGTCAGATCTGAGGGCTCATTGCCCTTGGCAATTCCAGTTCCTCAGGGATCAAGGTGTTGCTGGACTGAGCTCCCCGGAGCAGAACTGAATTAGAATGAGACACACAAACAGCTGATTTGTTTGTTTGTTTGTTTGCTTCTACTGCTTACCACAAATGCAATTCGTGTGTCTTCTATTCACTTTAGGAAAGGTGGGGTGGTGTGAAAGACCCGTGAAAAAGTACAACAAGTGAACAGCAGCCTATCCTGAGAACCAGCTACCTCTGTAAGTGTGGAAGGCTGTGTCTGAAATCATCGGAATAATGTTGGTAGCAGTTCATTATCCTGGAAAGCAGAACGTGCTGGGAGGGTGGTTCCTCACTGTTGGTTGGGAACCTGCCTAATCCTACTTCCCTTCTTCCTGGGACCTGCCTAACTAGTGTTAGTAATCAGCTTTGGCCACTAAGCCCTAACTATTTGGAGCAAGTTTTGAGCTGTGCAGGTGCAAACAGACTCGGGTTTAGTCCTGTTCACAACTGGCTGTTGCTGCACCCTTTGAAATTAAATATGGTCTCATTGACAGTGTTAATGATCAGAAAATACCAGCATTTCTTGCCTGTTAACACCTGCCTGCTCCCCCATGTCACCATGGGGCTAATCCTGGGATTCAGGGCTGTGAAATCTGGATCATAACTGGCCAGAATTCAGGGGCTGAAGTCCTGCTGGCCCCGCCACCTCCTACCCTTCACCCCCTTTTTGCTGGGAGAATTGGCTGAGTTAATTCAACTCAGTCAAAGGGCTTGGAAAACAAGGAAGAGAAGGAAATTCCTCTTGAATTTTGAGTTTTGCTGGAGTATGCAAAAGTTTTTGTTGGGTTTTTTTAACCAAAATATTGTACAGCCAGAGATGTAAGACTAATTCCACCAAGAGGTGAGGAAGGTCTTTTGTTATTCTCTTCATCTGGGGCAGCTGTGAAAGATAATGATGTAATATTTTTTTCCTCAAAGGAACAGGGAACTTAACCTCCTGCTTGATGTTGTGATAATTATGTACATGAGGAGATTGTTTCCTCTAGAAACCATATTTTAAATACAAAGAATGCTTGAAAAAGCACAATACCCAAACCTTCTGACTTCTTATTTGAAAAATAAATATATGTAATTATTATATAGAAACACTCTCCTTGCACTTTGAATTTACTTTTCAATACTACAGTCCACATGCAAAGGTATCCCCTTCTTCCCATGTAGTATTTTAATTCTTTTTTTTCACATACACCTTTCTCATTTTCTTTGCAAATTTTTGAACATGTTTCTACTTTTGTACTGTGGCCATGAATTAAAATATTAAAGACAGAATATTCAATAATCTGTGAGAAACTCTCCTATTCATCTCCCTCCTGCAGCTTCCCTGAAAGCACAACTCCTCAGCATTTCTCCTTTAATGAGCTTCTTACCTCAAAATGCTTCTATTATATCAGCTGTGAATCAAAAAAAAGATTTATTTTTTCCTCCTCCATGTGAATTGCACCAAAATGTTTTGAGTTCTGACCAAGTACCACATCTTCAATTCTCCTTCCTCTGGTACTACTCTGCACCTTGGCCATTTGCCAAAATCTTTCACCTGCACTTCGATTTTCGTGTGGAAGTTATTGGTTCTTTTCTTTAAATACACTGATTTTCTTTCAGCGCTGCCATCCTCTTGGTCTTTCTGGTCTGTCTGCATGTACTTCATTGTTGGAAATATTTCTTACTTTGCTTCATGAGGTTTAATTCACCCTGACCTGTCTGTCTCCATTTCTATTCTGTCATCTCTGACTTCTCTTGGCTTTCTTTCCTTTCTAACTCCTCACTGCAATGTTTATCCCTTTATGTTTATAGTGCAATTTCTGAAGAGTTGGGGTTTTTTTCCACTTAAATCTCATTATCCTCCCACTTTGAAAAGCTCATTTCCATAAGTGGTTCCTTTAATATCTCAAAGTTTGATCTCTCAATATCTTTTCCAAATTAAAGAACCCTGGTGGATATTGTCATGTGAAAACTAAACTGCCTTCTTGTACGAAAACCCATTAATGTTTGATAATTCTTTTTGCCTTCTTCCAGCTCCGTATTCCCTGTGGAGATGGGAGGGCCAGGACTGCAGGCAGCATTCAGGATGGAATTGTGCTTTCTTTCTCCCCACCTTAGAAATATATTTCACCCTCACAGGCACTGTTGAAAACTGAACTCTGTTCTTCTTCCACCACTGCCATCAGAGTGTAAAGCCAGGTAAACCATATCCATTGGATCTCCTCAGTGCACGTGATTCTGCCTGACTTTTTCAGAAATGCTAAAAGGAGCTGAGCCTTGACCTCCAAAAACTGTACTTGCTCTTCCTTGTTCTATCATATTTATCAGTGTTCATTCATTCTGTTGTTATTAAGGCTAATATGTAAAAATTCAGTGAAAAGGACCCCAGCTCCTCCTCCTGAAACCTTAAAAAGCATTCGTTTTGCTACTTGCAGTTCAAAGGAATTCTAGTAGTATTTTTATTCCCTCTTATAATAGTTCACCAATTATATATATAACAATTATATATCTGATAGTTAATTGCTGTCTGATCTTAGAAACACATTTGGGGTTTTTTTAATTTGAAATATCTTCAAATAATCTCAGAAAAAACATAATGTAGAGCTCCTCTGCCTTCTTTCAGAAAAAGGTTTGATTTCCTAGAGACAAGTCCCAGTAATATGTGACTACTCATGGTACAGCTCTCCAGAATTACAGAATCCTGACAAACACAAATAACCAACCTTGAATTTGGACTGTGGGGCTGCCAGGTATAGCTAGAGATTGTAAACTGTGATTTCCTTGGGAAGTGATGATTAATATTATCTTTAATTCATCCTGAAGTTTTAAAACTAGTTCAAATTCACACCAGTTAGGTTCACACTTAAAAAAATAAATAAAAGCAACGATGTTTCAAAACATTTCAAACATTGAGACACTGTTCAACAAATGAAGGAGGGGGGCAATAAGAACAGTTTTTAGGTGGATGTGATGTTTCCCAGCACAGAGTGGGACAGGTTAGCAGGCAAGTCAGTCCTAGGAGGAGAAAGTCCTACTGACAAAAGGGAAAAAACAACGCCCTGAGCTTTTATTTCCACTCTTTGTTGTGTCGCAGCTGAAGTCCTGAGTAACCAGTGGGTAGGAATGGGTGCTACAGTACTGCTTTCCACAGTTAGACACAACCAGAGCTCCCTGAGTCTCCCTTTGCAGGGACAGAATGGCATTTGCTGCTCCAGAACCTTTGCCAGCACGTGACAAGAGCTGGATCGGAGACCTCAGTGCTTACACAGCACACAAGCTGTTGGTATCAAACAGTGGTTGCAGTTCTTTTTAAGAACAGAGCTGCACTGATGTCACAGAAGACTAGAATAAAGAAATGCAATATAAAAGTCAATTATTTTCTTGGTGGGAACCAGTAACCTGAGCTTTCTTACTGGAAAACAGACAGAATTTCTGCACTGTGAGGACTCTGAAGCTACAAGGTAAAAATTCACAGAATTTTGTGTCAGTAGCAAAGCACCAGGTTTTGTTCTGGTGTCTGTTTCTCTTTCAGCCATGGAAGAAGTTGCTGAGCCTCAGGACATCCTGTCAGTCAGGCTCTTCATCACTGGGCTTCTCTTCGGAATCATCACTTTCATATTCCTCATCCTCATAGTTGAAGGTGCCCTCAGCTTCGGGGTCAGACTGACCTTCCTCCTCCTGGGACCGCTCAGACCGAGAGCTGGGGCTGGACTGACCGTCCTCCTCCTCCTCCTGGGAATGGCCAAGTGATGGGCCTGCCTTTGCTTCCTCCTCCTCCTGGGAATGGTCTAAGGACAACCCTGCCTTTGCTTCCTCCTCCTCCTCCTCCTCCTCCTCCTCGGAATGGTCTAATGAC